>CAUYON010067279.1:0-25867 GCA_963573935.1 Arctocebus calabarensis | reverse complement strand
TCATCTTCTGACATTTCCTCATCTTCACTGTCTTCTTCTACCTCCTTCGGGGGAGGAACCATTTTCTTGGGGTCACCTTGATTTTTACCTGCCTTTGCGAGCTTCACCATGATGGCGGCTTACGACGGCGGAGCGTGTATCGGGCAAGTGGCGCAGACAAATCTAGAGGAAACAAGCTATGTCGGCGGCGGCCGAGGGTACAGAAGCTCTCGGAGCACGTACGCCGCACTGCCAGCTACAGCTCGAGACTCCCAAAATTATTTTTAAATTAGCTGGTGGAGTGTGGCTGTATTCCCAGCTACTCAGGAGGCTGAGGCAGAGGGATCCCTTGAGTCCAGTAGTTCGAAGTTATAGTGAGCTATGATTGTGCCACTGCATTCTAGCCTGGGTGACAAAGCAAGATCCTTTCTCTAAAAAACATTAAATAAAAAATAAATAAATAAAAATTACAAAAATACCATCTTTACATTGAAGGTTCAGATCAAACATATTTATTCTTTAAGAATATATCTTAGTGGGTGGTGCCTGTGGCTCAGTGAGTGGGGTGCTGGCCCCATGTACCCAGGGTGGCGAGTTCAAACCCAGCCCTGGCAAAACTGCAACAAAAAAAAATTTAAACAAAAAAAATATATATATATATCTTAGGATAGCATATTCTAAGACCCACTTGTCATAAAATAAGTCAGCAAATATAAAATGCATTCTTCTGTAAAAGAAAAAATATCTTTAAGTTCGTCAAATCTTTTAGCCACAAAATATTTTCATGATGACATTCATTTCATTGCAAAGTATTACAAGGTATCAAGCTGTTCCCAAGTTCTTACTTTCATGAAAGGAATCACACAATCCATTTTCCTCAGCACTTGGTGCCCTTCTGGCCTTGACTTCCCAGCCCCTGTTCTGACATGAGACTGGGGGTGAAGCCCACACCCTGTCATCTCTGTGACTCTGCCTAGAATCTGTTTCTCATTTCTGGCCTACCTTAGCGTTCCTCTAGGACTCTGCTTAGACTGTTTTTTTCCTAAAACATTGCTTTTATTAAAAAGCTATTTGTTGAATACACACCTCCCCCTAAACATCTTTTTTTGTTGACTAGAGAGAATGAGGATTTTGTGTATTTCTAAATTAAAACAGATTATAGAAATACCCGGGCCAGGGTATATAAGAATCAGCCATCTGTTACTCACCTGCACAACACAAAATGTATAATTTGTCCCGATTCTTACTGTTTCAAATATTCACCAGTATCTTGTATCCACTTTCCAACAGTATTTGCTAATAAAGAACGCATTTATTTTGTCACCATAGTGTTTTAGGAGAATTGTTGAAAAATATTTACCAGGGAAAACAAAATTTTATCAATGCTATTATAAATTACTGCTTTTTACTATGAAATCACAAAATAGACCTCCAAGTATAAATCAATGAGTTAAATAAAATTATGCAAAATTAATTGAGCACTGAGTAATTGTTAAAGATCTCTAATTTTACAGATTTTCCTTATATTCTTAGAGTTTAATTTTTAAATCGCTCATGATTTTGTGCATCTCGTGCTTTTGCTGACCCGTGAGGGCGTAAGATCCAGCTAAGTTAGGATTGTATCACTGAGGAGGGTGGACGATGATTCCACCTCCAGCACAATGGGGAAACTAAGATAAAAACTGCCCTCCCATCAGACGACGAGGAAACTGGACAAAATACGTAAAACAGTTGTTTTCACTTACTGGGTGTCCTTGAGTCTGTCTGCAGAATGCTAAGCTGCATATCTAGGGTAAAATTTCACAAGTCTGGGGAAAGAAAAGAAGGGAAGTTGGAAGATGAGCAATTCTCAGAGTTTGCATACAGCGGGGAGCCACTTAAGTTCCAAAGCCAAAGTAGAGAGGCCTCAGCAAACACCTGGTGAACTCAAAAGAAGCCCAGAAATGCTGTGCCCCTTCATCCGCAGGGCTGGAACCCCTGAGTACAGGTTCCTCTAAATAAGTGGCTCTCAACCTTCCTAATGCCGCAACCCTTTAATACAGTCCAAAGGGGTCACAACCCACAGGTTGAGAACCGCTGCAAACCCACCTCGCAAGGCTTAAAAACAAGCCTGAATGTCCAGCGCAAGTGATAAGTAACTTAATTGCTGGCCAGGAAACAGTTCAACACTCTTTAAAGGAAAACAACCAAACCCATCCCCCAACAATGTGATATGCAAATTTCTAATTATTCAGTTAAAAAGTAACTAGGCGTGTGGCAGAGCAGAATAATGTGAACTGTTACCAGGGAAAAGACAGTTAAGAGACAGACCAACAACCCACAGAGCTGGCAGAATTCGCCGATCAACCTTGAAAGCCCATTACAAACAGAACCAAGGGTTGAAATAAAAATACAAATGTAAGAAAAAACAGGAGATAAAAAACAAAAGCAATGTGCTAAAACTGCAGTGTCTAGAATGACCGATGTTCACTAGATAGACTTAGCAGAAAATGGGATCTATAAGAGAAAACACTGGAGAACCCAAGGCCTGGCAGGAGCCTCTGTACACACTGAACCAAGAGGAAAATTAACAAAAAGAATTAAGCTTGGGAACCTCTGAGTCGCTGTCTAGAGGTCCAGTACAAGTGCAACTGAACAGGCCGCAGGTAACCAAAACAGTCTACTTAAATAATCAGTGACTGAATATTTTCCAAATTTGATGAAAACTACGTTACCAAAGTATCCCAACGAAAACGAAAAAGGGTAATCACAAAGAAAACCAAGCCAAGACACATTAAAGGTACAGAAAAAATAGTTTTAAATTATCCACAGGAAGACTCGGCATCAGGAAGGAGAGTGGGAACATCACCCCAAATCTGCAAATATCATAAGAGTAATAAGGGATAACATGATCCATTTGGTATCAAACGTGTCAACTTAGAATACCCATTCCATAAAAAGCACAAATCATAAAACTGAGTTGAGAAGAAACGAGAACTCTGAGTAGCCCCGTCCTCACCTGTACTGGAGAAATTCATGGAAAATCGAGTAGCCCCGCCCTCACCTCCACTAGACAAATTCATGGAAAATCTGAGTAGTTCTGTCCTTGCCTCTACTAGAGAAATTCATGGAAAATTGAGAAGCCCCGTCCTCACTTCTACTAGAGAAATTCATGGAAAATCCGAGTAGCCCCGTCCTCGCCTCTACTAGAGAAATTCAACTCAAAATGAGAACTTGCCCATGTAGGAAACCTTAATACCAGACACCTTCATTGATGAAGTCTGTCACCCATTTAAAATAATATAACACAAATATTGCCAGAACATTTGAGCAAATGAAATAAAATCACCCTTTCTTAAACCATTCTGTGAAGCTAGTAGTACTTGGATACCAAAACCAAACCTATGAGAAGAAAATAATGTATATACGGATGCTATTGCCCATGACAGGTGATAAATTCCTTAATAGAGAAAATTCTAAGTCAAGATGAACTATTAGGAATTGGATTTTTTCACCTGCCTGGAACACCTTTAAAAAACAGACAAAATATATATAGCCACAGCACACAAGATGTTGCATAAAAGACAACAACAAACAGTAACCCAGACAGGAAACAAATGAGGTGAGATTTACAACGGTCCCAGCTTACTGCCTGGAGACAGTTGTCAGGTCTCGAGGCAAGGTGCTTTCCCAGAAGTGAGAATAGTTGAGAGTCTGGGAAAACCAAGGCAGCTGGAATTCACAGGGCTGGGGTCTCAGAGGAGAGGGCCTCACAGAGGAAGCTGTGGAGATCAGTAAAGGGTTTCCTTCAAGGGTTCAGTGAACACCAGCAAGGCCACGTGTGTGAGGACACACCTGGATGTCGCTTGGGAGGGTTAGAGGGAGCAGTGCCAGCACCTGTGTCCAACAGCCAGCCCCGAAAACTTTCTAACTCAGACGGCATCAGTCAGACCTTCAGAGGCATCTTGACTCAATAGTGGAGGAAAAAACCCAGATCAACTTGCATAGCCCTGGATAAAAACACTTCATAGTAAGATCCAAAGGACAGAAGCGTTTTTAACCACGTCCAGGATTACTGATGGCCTGGTGTGGCTGGCTGAAAGTGCCTGCGTGGGCCCTGCCTGTGGGTTACTATTTGTTGTTGTCTGATACGCAATGTCTTGTATATATTCTGTCTGTTTTTTAAAGGCTGGAGAAGTTGCTGGGGACACTGAAGGGCACAGGCTGTGGAACTTGTGGCTTTGGCAAGATTTAAATCATGATCGGTCTAGAAACTGATGCCAATTCCAATTCACTGGTATTAAAAACATTTCAGCGCTCACAGGTAGAAATGAATTGTGTGCTAGCCACATACAGAGCCGTTTCTCTGAAGATCTTGTACTTCAAGTTAGGGTCTAAAAGACTCCAGCTGTGAAAGCGACATAAATGGATTCTAAACTGTGCCTCGTCTGTTACGATCCCAAGCCAAAGAAGCTAATGCTGCCTTATCACACTGTACTCAATTTGTACAGGAAATCATGAATCTTGAGGGAAAAGTATTTATAGGATAAAAAATATTCTCCATCCTACACTATGATAAAACTTGCAGTGTCTGGCAACCAATCAAAAATTACGAGGTATGCAAAGAAGCGGAAAACGCAACCCTACAGAAGGAAGAGAAATCAATCAACGCTGAGCCCAAAGTGACACACAGGACACAATTAGCAGACAAGGACATTACAGGGTGCCTGTGGCAGGTTGCGTTTACGCACCTCACAGAAGGCACAGGAAGGACTGAGCGTGTTACGTTCAGCCTGATACGGGGACCCACCACGTCCTAGACACTTAGCAAAGAGTAAAGAAAGTACTTGTCCACGACAGGGGTTCTAAGAGAAGGTTCCTAGAAGCTTCATTTGTTATAGCCCAGAATTAGAGACAACCCAATCGTCCACCCACAGTAAATGAGCAAGCACACAGTGAGGCATCCACATAGCGGGACACTTCTCAGTAACAAGAAGGAATGAATCACTGATTGTGCAGAATGCCCAGAGGGAGCCTCAAAACACATCGACTGTTGCTTTCCACACACACACAGCACTCACATTATGTTTTTAATGGAAAACACATTTCCAGAAAATGCAAATAGCAACACCAAGCAGACAGTGGCTGCCTAGAGAGGTGGGTAGACGTCGGGACAATGGGATGGAGGGATTGCACCAAGCAGAAGGTTTGGGGATGATCTATAGGTTTGCCATCATGGTTGTAGTGATGTTTTCACAGGTACATACACGTGTGAAGACAGCAAGTGTATCCTGCAAATGAGTGCAATTAGTTGTATGCAATGTACCTCAATAAAGCTGTTAACATCTTCTTTAACAAAAGTTAAATTACGTGAATGTATACAGCATCTGTACTCATAATGGAAGAAACTGGAAAACACTGAGCTCTCCTTCAGAGGGTGAACGGTTAAACATCCGTGGTGCATCCACACGTGGAACCCCACTCAGCAGCAAGAGAACAAGCTCCTGACATGGGAAGCCACCTGGGCAAATCTCCAGACAATTATGCTCGAAGGAAAAACAGTTCCAAAGGTTACATCCTGTGCAATTCTATTTATATAACATTCTTCAAATGGCACCATTGTGGAATGGCAGAGCAGATGAGAGGTTGCCGGGTTGACGAGGAGGGAGGGTGTGACGAGCGCAGGGTCCTCGTTCAGACAGAAATGTCCTGAACTTGGCTGCACAGATGTCAGCACCCTGCTTGTGATCTGATGCTACAGTTTTCCACAATGTTGCTCTTGGGTAAAGGGACAGTGGCATCTCTCTGGGTTGTTATAACTGCATGTGAACCTATAATTATCTCAAAAAGAAGAGTTTAAGTTTTAAAAAAAAAACTTCCACACCCACAATCATGACATGACCTGAAAAGCAAGCAAAAGATTTTGCTCAAAACAAAGAAAGGTGGAAGGAGGTACAATTATTTCTGCGGCCTATTGTTGTTGCTAATGGATTTTTAACAATACCTGGGGTTACACATATTGTCACAAAGACACAATAGTGGGATTGGTAGAAGGTGATTATTGAATAATTTTAAATTTGTGTCTTTTTCCCAACCTACTCTGCCTGAAGCAAACTATTATTTGACATATATTTTTTATAAATTCTGTAATTATCTTGAGAACAAAAATTGTATTACTTTCTCTGTTAAAACATTATTTAATGTCAACAAATAACATAGTCGGCAACTTCTGCAATTCTTCTCCTTTGGAGATTTTCATGTTTTAATAAATCACAAGCCTCAAAAAATAAAAGGGGGGAAATACAGTCCTAAATGTAAAAGCCAGAATTATTAAACTTGTAGAAAAGAATCTTTAAACATCTTTGAGACCTTGGGAAAGGCATCATTTTCTTAGATAGGATCTGAAAAGTATGAGCCAGAAATAATCACATAAAAACTGAACTTCATCAGAATTAAAATTAGTTTTAGAAGGACACCATTTAAAGAAAGAAGGGTACACCACAGATTGGAGAACAGATTCACAATGCGGTTTTTTGACAAAAGGACTTGAATCCAGAACATATCAAGAACTCTTACAATCTAATAAGAGAAAAATTGTCTCAGCACCCTGGGAGCCCAAGGTGAGTGGATTTGAGCTTGAGCTCGCAAGTTCAACACCAGCCTGAGCAAGAACAAGACTCTGTATTTAAAAATAGCAGGTGCCTATAGTCCCAGCTACTTGGGAGGCTGAGGCAAGAGGACAACTTGAACCCAAGAGTCTGAGGTTGCTGTAAGCTATGATGCCATGGAACTCTACCAGGGGCAAGAAAGTGAGATTCTATCTCAAAAAAAAAAGAGAGAGAAAGAGAGAGAGAGAAATTTTTTAAATGAACAAAAGACCTGAAGAAACTCTGCAGAACAAGATAAAAGAACACTCAATAAGCATACAAAACAAACTAACCAAATTCATCATTTGGAAACACAAATCAAAACCACAGTATGACAATGCTGTTACACACAAATATTAGTGTGGCTAAAATTAAGAAGACAATTCCAAGTTTTGACAAGGATGGGGAGAAACAAGGTCTCATGTATTGTTGGTGGCATGTGAAATGGTACAACCACATTAGGAAAGATTTTGGCAGTTTGGTTTTGGGGTTTTTGTTTTGTTTTGTTTTGTGCGTTTTTGAGACACGGTCTTTCTCTCTTGCCCAGGGTGGAGTGCGGTAGGTAGCACCACCCTACCCCACTGCAGCTGTCAATTCCTGGGCTCAAGTGATCTTCCGGCCTTAGCTTTCTGAGTAGTTGGGACCTACAGGCACACCCCACCATGCTCCACTAATTTTTTTAAAAAAACATTTTGGTAGAGACAAGAACCCACTACCTTGCCCAGGCTGATCAGGAACTCCTGGTCTCAAGCAGTCCTCCTACCTTGGCCTCCTCAGTGCTGAGATTACAAGCATGAGCTGTCTGTGCTGGCAGTTTGTAAAAGTCACGGACTACTTACCAGCTATTTCCACTCCCAAGTATTATCTAAGGGAAATGCAAGCTTGTGTTCACACACACACACAAATGTGCATGATTATTTATGCCACTTCCTTCATAACACTGAAAACTGGGTACAACCCAAATTTCCATCGACAGATGGTAGATGAATAATTGTGCTAAGGCCAAACACTGGAACGGTTTTCAGCAATAGGAAAGAATTTATCTTCTTCTACACACAACATGAATGGATCTCAAAATCCTTCTGCTGAGCAAAAGGAGCCAGACACTGATGAGGATAAACTGTGTGGTTCCATGTGCGTGGAACTCAGCCACAGTGACAGAAAAGCAGACCAGTACCTGCCTGGGGCCACCAGTGGGGACGATGAAGCAGAAGAGAGCGTTCTGGGGTGAAGAAATCATGACACGTCTTTATTATGGAGGTGATTATACAGGTAACTTCTGTCAAAACACAGGTTGGATCATTATAGTGGGTGCGTGCCATTTGCCATTCTGTGTAAACTTCCCTCAAAACAAGTAATTTTCAAAAAGAACAGGGAGGGTAAGGTGTCTCAATAGCCTTCCCAGTAATGTTGACTCTCTTGGCCCAACTCGTTAGAGTACCCCTTTAGAACCTCTTTGATTCCACTGGTGTTTTACTGATTAGCACAGCTGGTGAAGAGCTTGTCCTGGACATGGAAGTTTCTACTTGCATGACGAGTCATGCCTCCAATTCACAATGTTCTTTTCAGGACCCTCGAGAACACACTTTGTGAGGAGGGTGATCCCCTGCGACCTGGCGGCAGTGACCCCAAATCTGCTCGCCGGGCTGGCATCAGTTTGACGAGGGTGAGCTCTGGGCTGAAATCGCCACCTCCTGCTTCCTTGTGTGGCTGTGGGATGCACAGCAGAGATCCTCCGAGGCTGTGAGCTCAAATGTGTCAGGGTCAATGCCCAGGGACCCTGACCGCCAGCTATCAACAAAGCCAGAGGGCCGCCCAGCAGAGGGAGTGGCCTTTGCTGCTGGCAGGAGCACTTTGCATACCGAGCGCCTTGCCCTCTCCAGCCACCAGGGCCTCGAGCCTCCCCAGCCTCCCTCTGCTGCAGCGCTGAGTTGATCCATCACTGCTGACCATGGGGTCAGGCATGTCGCCACTCTCCTCCCAACCCAGGGTGTAGTTTAACTTCCTTATTTTTTCTAATGTCACATTCAGAACAGGGGAAAAACGTCTCCATACAATTGTTTCCGTTTGTCTCCATTTCTGCTTAGAAAATCATCCCCAAGGATGGAGCTAGTCAGGGAGGATGCCAGAGAACAGCCTGTGCAGAAGGGCTTGGCAGGTGGGGTGGCCAGGGGCTTCCCCCACATTGGAGCCAGAGCTGGCCCTGGACCCCGCTTCAGCTGGTGGCTGCAGGAACCACCCAGCCTGCCCACGCCCCAGGCTCCCTCCACAGGGCATTCCATACTTGGGGTCACCTTCCAGCCGGTTACATCCACCCTCTCAACACACAATTTGAAGGAAGTAGAGGGTAGTGGGTTAAATGGGAGATCCATGTCTCCACACCCACACCTGTGAATAAGGTCTTTGCAGATGTAATCATGTTAAGGATGTAAAGATGAGATCAGTCTGGATCTAGTGTGGACCCCCAATCCAATGACTGGTGTCCTAACAAGAGAAAGGGGTAGATTTAGCACACAGGCCTAGGGGAGAAGGCCGGGTGATGACGGAGGCAAAGGTGGGAGGCCATGGGACAGATCCTCCTGAGGGCCCACACCATTCTTGGAGTCCAGCCTCCTGGACTGTGAGAGCACCAGTTTCTGCTGTGGGCAGCCACCCAGGCCTGGAGGCCACCATGCTTCATCTGAGTGGTGGAGTCTCACCAGGAACCTGCCTTCTGGAAGGGGCTGTGCTGGCACCACCGCACATGGGCATACACCAGTCCATTTCTAAGTAGTGGAACATGACCTTTGACCAGCCACTTCCCTTCTAGAAAGCTGAAGGAAGTGACTGGGCAAGGCCCTCTGCAATGCCTCCGAGCATGGTGCTGCCACAGAGTTTGCATTCAGATGTGGGATGGCACACGGCCTCCCTCCCCACCTACACGCAGCAGCCTGACACCCCCTGGGCATGCTAGGCCCTCGTCCCAAATCCTTCCAGAACCATCTCCTTGCAGAGTCTCTCTAGGTCTTGGGCAAGTTGCAGCGGCTGAGGTAGGTGAGCCCAGGTGCCTGCATGCCCAAGGCTGCTGGTGAGTGGCACAGGTCCCCCTGTAACCCACTCTGCCCAGGGCCATCCAGGTAGCATCTGCCCACCCCATATCTCCCCAGTTGAGTGTTTGTCTCAGAATTTTTATTTTAGTGAAGTGGTATCATCAAGGGAGGCTGGCAGGACAGACGCCCTCTTCTCCCAACTTCTTCCAGGGTTGTGACCATGGTCTGGGAGGCACAGGTGGGCAGGTCTGAGCTTCACCCTTCAACACAGGCTCAGTTGAGGCCCACCGGTCACAGTCACCCTCTCTCCTAAACACTGACATATTGAAGTGTGTAAATGTCTCCCTCTGGCAAAAAAAGTTAAAATAACCCCCGTTAGAAGAACTTTCTCTGGATCGACTAAGTTAATTAAGACAGTGTGGTCTACAGAAAAAAGAGAATCCAAGATGCCAACATTTTAAATTCACCAACAATAAAATGCAACTTTGAAAAAGATGGTAGGCAATTTGCTGAAAAACTAAATATAACACCAGATTTTGAAAAAATACATATTTTTCGGGAAAATGCCAGTGACAATCAGCAACATCATATTCCTGAAGGAACCGATGACGTCTACAAAGTCAGCACAGAGGGACTTGATACTCTTCAAGGGACCTGACATGGGTCTATGTTTAGGCAAAACTCCCAACAGATGGAAACCACCTGTGAATGTCTCTCTGGACCTGGAGGGAAGTCTTGGCTGCATCCACACAGACCGGACGCCGTCCCCGCTCCAGGCTCCACAGTGGCAGTGAGGAGCCTGCCCCGGTCAGAAACCCACAGGGCAGGAGACAAATCCACCTCCACCCAAACCTCCGCCAGGACACCTGACGTCCACAACGGGAATTCCAAAGCAATCCCAATGTGCCACCTCCTGAGACCTCCATCCAGCTCCTCCCAGGAGGCCCGTGCTGGGGTGAGTGGCCCTGCCCTGCCCATCTCCACAGAGCTGGGGTCTCTGGGTGTGGCCAGCCAGGCCCTACCACATGCAGGGCTTCTGAGGTAAATGAGCCAGACTCTTGACCTTCCTCCACCCTGGGTCTGGCACACCCTCCACCCTCAACATCCAGGCCCTCAACAGTCAATCCTCCCCATGCGCTCGTCCCAGATGAAGCACCGTGGTACATTCTCCTCAGGTCCCAGGTGTGTCTGCTCCAGAGCTCTGAGCAGGTTCCCTGGGTGGGGTCAGAGCCTGGCACAGCTGAGCCACCAGAACCCAAGGAGCTTCTAGCCCCATCTGACTCCATCAGATGGCTGCATAGGTGTGTGGATGGCCAGCTCCAGCCAGCCATCTACTTTCCAGAAAGGAAGCACTGGGCTCCCCGTCTGCCCCACATAAGAGCAGCCTTGATGGCTGGAGCTGGCCACCCACACACCTATGCAGCTGACTCTGTCAAGCGTGGGGGGAGGGACCTCAGTGAGCAGCCGGTGCGGAAAGGGCCAAAGTTGTTCAGTTGCATCGAGAAGACAAAAGCCACCACAGACTCAGACATACACACTCACACTCACACTCATTCACTCTCACAGCTCTGACACACTCACACCTGCAGGCTCACGCTCAAATTCACACACATGCCCACACTCGGGCACACTCTCACACATTCTCGCACACTCACATTCATTCACATATGCACTCTTGCACTCAAACGCTCAGATTCACACACCCTCACACACGCCGAGGGTGTGTGCTAGACCCCTGCTTCACACAGGGAACAAGTCACAGACCAGCCCCCCACACACACAGCAGCCTGTACCATGGAGTGGGCACAGGTGAGGGCTCAGCGGGGACCCGCCAAAGCCCCGCCTGGTTGGGCCAGATGCAAAGTCCTGGGCACAGGGACAGGCTGGGGTGTGGCCCTGAGTGCTGAGCCGGCTCAAGGCTGCTCTTATGTGGGGCAGACAGGGAGCCCAGTGCTTCCTTTCTGGAAAGTAGATGGCTGGCTAGAGCCGGCCGACCACACACCTTTGCAACAGGGTATGAGGACATCTTGAGGATGGGACAAGTACTTGGATTTGCATCAAGAGGTCCAAGCAGCCTGACCCATCCTAGAGCTTCACTAGGTCTTGTGACCCCACTGGGCCAAGACAGCTAACAGCAGAGATGATGAAAAGAAGTTTTGCCACTTGGCTTCCCTTCTCAAGTCCTGATGCAGAGATGAGAACCTGGACACTGCAGGGAGGTCCCAGAACAGGCACTCCAGACAGACACCACGCAACACGGACTGAGGGCCTTGGAGTCGCTCAGCACCCAACCTGGTCATGGTACTCTCTCCTAAGGTGCTGCAGCTGGCATGGATGTGCCCGACGCCCTCTGACACACTGCACGGTGTCGCTTTAAAGGTCAAACCCCAGAAGCAGTTAAATAGCCAAAAGTAAGAAGGGATGCTGGACCAATCACAGTGCATCCAGAAGGCAAGCAGGAATTGAAGATGACATCAAGGAAGCATTTATAAATCTGTGGGAACCCGTGTGCCTGGCAACGTGGTAAATGTCACAGTCCCACCCAAGCAGAAGGTGCCGGCTGTGGAGCTCTGGACAGTGAAAGACACCTGCACTGGGGAAGGAGCCCAGGACAGAGGCCCTCGGAGCAGACGTTAGGGCCTCACCAAGCCAGTGCTGCACATCTGAGAATGAATGAATGGCACGTACGTTACTGGAGACCACATTTCAAGCGAGAATTAAAACTATGAGATGCAAACATTGTATTCCCAGTGCTCTTCACACAACAAACATATCAAGAAAGCAGAAATTGGCTCGGTGTCCGTAGCACAGTGGTTACGGCACCAGCCACATACATCCAGGCTGGCATTTTTGAGCCCAGCCCAGGCCTGCTAAACAACAATGACAACTGAAACAAAAAATAGCCGGGCGTTGTGGCGGCCCCTGTAGTCCCAGCTACTTGGGAGGCGGAGTCCAGAGAGACAGAGGGAGATGGGCCCAGTGTGTCACACATTTCCTGGACTGCCCGGTTCCTTCAACAGGTGGTCACTGAGCTCCTGCCAGGTGCCAGGTGCTTCTGCACAATTATTCCCTATAATTATTCACTCATCTTAGTGTCCTGGGGCTGCCATAACCAAGCACCACAACCATAACCGGATGTCTCTCAGTTCTGGTCCTGATGAAGGCCATGAGTGGAGGATCCACCCCAGGGCTTCGCTGGGCTTGCAGGTGGCCGTCTTCGTGTCCCCTGGCACTTCCCATCTGTGCGTGTACAGGAGTTTCCAAGCTCCCCCTTTTACAAGAACATCGGTCCTATTGGATCAGAGCCCACCCTGATGGCCTCATGTTAACCTAATTACCTTTGTAAAGACCCTGTCTCCAAATAAGGTCAGAGACTGAAGGATTAAGGGTGAGAACTTCAAGGTCTGAATTCTGGAAGGACACAATTCACACATAACAACCACTGCAAATCTACAAGGCACTGCCCCCATTCAGTGATGCCGAAAACTAATCTCAGACAGAAAGAGTCACTTGTCCTGAATCACAGTCACTTGACAAAGCCAGAATCTGAACCCAGTCAGAACAATTCCAAAGCGTTGTCCTCTCCAGTAGGAGAAGGCAGACAATATGACAGGTGCCATATGAAGGCAAAAGGACAATGTGGAAGTGTCGACTATGAAGGGACACGCTTTGGGGGTGGGAAATGCACCAGAATGAAGCTCTGGAAACTTAGGATCTGATGCCAACATTCCCCTAACAAACCACCCATCAGCCCCACCCAGAGGAGGAAAGGTACCTTTCCTGTCCCCCTCACTGCCACTCTGCTGTCCTACAACCCCAGCCCATCAGAGGAGCCTGCCCTCCCTCACTTCCAGCGTCAAAAAGAGACATTCCCTTCCATGCAATCTTGCTGGCTACTTGGTTCTTAATGCTCACCCTACAACTCTGATTGGCCATGGAGCTGTGGGGAGAAGCATATACCCCTTCACAGTGTGGTCTGCAGAACAAAGCCAGGCGCTCTGCTCTGACAGCAGGAGACCGGGGACATTTCTCCTGCAGGATGAGATTCAAGATGAGCAGGGCGCCCTTCAGGAGAGCTGGTGTCCACCACTCGGCTCCAGATGACTCCACCAGCACCATCAGCACGTGGGGCCCACCCTTAGCTGTCCTCCAACCCACAAGTGCCTCAACAGTACAGGGGTCATGTCAGCACCCAACCTGAACCCATGAGAGTAAAGAAAGAGCCATTAATATCTCAGTACAAGACTATGGGGAAGGGGGAAAGGGAGGGGAAGGGAGGGGGAGGGAGGGCGATGGGTGGGTCCACACCTAGGGTGCATCTTAGGAGGGTGCAGGTGACGTTTACTAAATGTAGAGTATAAGGGTTTGAACACAATAACTAAGAAAATGCCCTGAAGGCTAAGTTAACCAGTTCGGTGAAAATATTTCAGATTGTATATGGAACCAGCACATTGTACACCATGATTGCATTATTGTACACAACTATGATATAATAAAAAAAATAATAATTGCCAACAATGAGAGGCACCCACCTGGACTGACAGCCACCCTCCCAGTGTGCGCCCTACGCGGGTCCCTGTGGAAACCCCGCCCCCTGTCTAATTAGAGGTTACCACTAACAGACAGGCCGCGGGGAGGGAGGAGGCAGGGGCCCCTGAGTTTGCCTCTGGGGGAGCGGCAGGTGTGCTTGTGCCCCAGGATGCCGTCCTGGGGTCCATCCTTTGCAGTTTCTGGGGGTTCAAGCCTACACATAAAGAGATGCTGGAATCCTGTTGACCTTCTGAAAGGGCAGGATGGAAGCCAGCTCCCCTTGGAATCTTGGTACACACAGGGAGTGGCCCCCAGAGCCAGGTGCAAGCACAGGGGGCCCTCTCTCTGGAGACCGGTCAGTAGAAGGCCTTCCCTTTGAACTCTGGACCAAACTTGAGTGCATGTCCATGGCACTTGATGCCATGGGGAGTGAGGGTCAGGGGCTCACATGCAGGCTGAATGGACACTTGCCCAGCCTGTCCTCACCCATGAGAGAGGCCCCCACCCAGCCCCTGGCAGAGGGATAGTGGTTCAGGGAGCTCTGAGGGCAGCTCCTGCAGGGCATTACCCTTTCCTCCACGGGCCTGCAGGAAGCAGCTGTCAGGAGGAAAGGGAGCTCGGGAGACAGAGCAGAGAGAGCATGTGGCAGGGGGTGGCTGACTGCCCAGCTCCCCTGAGAGGCGTCCACGCTGTGTGGGCACATCCTCTCTGAGGAGGGCACACCTCTTCTTGGGCCGTCTTCACACACCCATCCCTGCAGACATGATTTCAAGCATCGGAAGGTTCTGACAGATCAGAAAGAAGCAAAGGTCCCTACAAACGTCACACCTGGACAGGCGCGTTCTGTCTGTGCGCCCAACGCCCGTCCTGAACGGCGTGAACGGCGTGCGTCCTCCTCACCATGAACTCAGAGTAAAGCCCTTTTTAGAGTAAATGCCCTTCAGCTGCTCTCACCCGCGCGCCATTCTGCTCAGGCAGGCGTGAGGGATCATCCATCTTCCCCGCCCATTTATCACCACTCTCCACTGCCAGTGTTCGTCATACTCGCGACACCATCTTGGTCAGGGAGGGATTGTTAATCATCTGACTTTTATTTCTCCAATGATTTCTCACATCTTGGCGTCAACAATTAAAAATCCCATCATCACAGTCCTCCCTGTGCGCCCCATCCAGGTGCCAAGTGACCAGCCAGTGAGGACACCACTGTGTGTATGAGACAGGAAATGCATGGCCAGGTGTCCTCTGTGTTCTGGTGACCTGAGTGGGAGGGAGGCAGAATGACACACGCACTTCAAAGACTCCAGCATAAAAACAGCCATGGACATCACTTCCCGAGTGCTGGACTGCCAGGGATTCTGACATGGGCCACTGCGGGTGGGTAAATTGACAACCCAACCACAGGCCAGTGGGACTTCCCTGGGGATGTGTCCCAGCAGATCAAAAAGTGGACAACCCAAATACCCATGACTGCGGGCTGGTCACGTGGATGATCCTTTGACTCAGTGGAACCTAATGTAGCCGACAGCCACTCGGCTGTGAAAACTGAACCCGACATCTTGTGCAGCCTCACCCTGTTTCGGTAAAGCCCTGTGTGTGCACGTGAGCACACCTGTCTGCTTAGAATGTGGCTCCATGGGGACAATAACACAAATGGTCAGAGGCCGGAGTACGTTGTCCTCACAGTAACTCTCCTCGGAAGGGCTGTTAACTACACTGGGGTCTCCTCATTCACTCTCCTGGAACCCCAGTCTGCTCCCCCTCACTGGAAGCAGCAGCAGCACCCTTGGCACTGTGTAAGGAAGCAGCCAGCCCCCTAACCCTGCCCATCGCCAGCCTCGTGGAAACCAGTCTTTTCACCCCACCTGTCAGGTAGGGCCAGCCCAGAGAGCTGTCACCTCGGCAGATGATAAAAGGACAAGGCAGCAAATTCTAGAACCAAAGGTCAAATTACTTGCTTACAAGTTGTTTAAAACCCACAGTTAAAGATCCCTTTATTATGAGCCAAGAGAAGCTGGTGAGTTCTGTGCACCCACAGTCCTGAGGAGAAGCAGCAATGGTGGGAAAGGACAGGCTTCACCTCCATCACCCATGGGCAAGGTGGGTGATCCATACACTCAGGGAAAGGCAGAAAGTCTCCTTGGCCCAAGGGCTCCAGTGTTTGTCCTGTCCCAGGGATGGTCATTGCCTGAGTGCTCGGGCTCAGGAAATCCCGCTGAGCAGGGAGCCCAGCCGCCAGAGCACACTCCACCTTCTGCAGGTGTCTCCTAAGCCATGTACTGCGCTCTCACCACATGCAAACCTATCTGGGAGAACAATTTAACCCCCACAGCATCCAGACAGAGGCCTCGTAAATCTCCGCTTCCCAGAGCATAAGACAAAGGCAGAGACAAAGACAGAGGCTGGGAGTGACCAGGTGGGCCGGCTCAGCACCACCACTGAGCCCAGTCCCCTGCCCCGGAGCCCCAGAGCTGGGAGTGACCAGGTGGGCCGGCTCAGCACCACCACTGAGCCCAGTCCCCTGCCCCGCAGCCCGGGAGCTGGGAGTGACCAGGTGGGCCGGCTCAGCACCACCACTGAGCCCAGTCCCCTGCCCGGCAGCCCGGGAACTGGGAGTGACCAGGTGGGCCAGCTCAGCACCACCACTGAGCCCAGTCCCCTGCCCCACAGCCCGGGAGCTGGCAGGGGGGCAACTGTAGCCCAAAGCCCGTGGGTAACCACCTAGCGTTATGTTTGGTGCCGATGAAAGCTTTGTGACAGACTCTCAGCTGCACAAATGGCCCTTAGGGCGAGAAAGATTCCAGCCTCTTAGCTATGAAGAAGCCTTATGAAGGGACCAGGCCGTCAGCATTTAACAGGGCCAGGCTTGTCTGAGAGGCGGCAGAAGCCCTGGAGGTGGAGGTGGTGACGGCTGCACAGCAACTCAAATGTGCTCAATGCCACTAAACTATAAGCTAAAAAAAGGTAGAGATGGCCGATTTTATGGTAAGTGTATTTCACCACAATAAAATAGCAAATTAACAAAAGATGGGATCCCTGAATCCAGATCCCAGGATTAGTGAAAGGAAATCAACTTTAGACGCAGTGTCCATAAAATGCAGCAGGACCCCACCTGGAGGGCCAGGAGACATTTGAATGCCCAAGACTGAGTAGAAGGAACAAACTCATATGCTTTGGGAATCTGTAACAAACACAGCAATGTAAGACTTCTCCTTAAAATTAAGGGAGAATAGAGCTTAAAGGTCACATTCCTACAAAATCCAATAGACTCTTTTTCATTAACTCTTGTTGACAATGTCCTTGCTGCCACGTGTCATGTCTGCTACACAAACCGTAAGCTTAGCCAGAGTGTGGGTTCCGCGGGGCAGAGAGAATTCAAGGATGCCCCTGGATGCATCTGGTTGAACGTAATGACAATGGAGAAGCAGACGTGTGTGCACGCCGTCATCAGTTCACGCATTTCATCTCAATAATCACATCGCTATTCCACGTTCAGCATTACCCGGCTCAGGGAAAGGGTCAGACATGTTCGGAGGACAATCAGGCAAAAGCAGAGTGACACGGCTGGGCAGCTACGAAGGAAGGTCAGCTGTGCACGACAGAGGTGCCCGGAGATGGAACACACCCACCTTTGATCCAGGACCATAAACAGGAGTTTCAGTGAAAAATACAAAAGGTCAACTGGAAAATAAAGCACAAGGCTCAGTGATGAGCTGGATTAACAAAGCTAGTGCTGGTGTAGAAATGAAAAGGTCACAATTTTAACTTAAAAGACACAATATTAATCAAATTATGTTTGGAAATAAAATCCTATCATTTTGGCATGAGACTTGCTTGCCTGATATAAATTAGTGGGCATGGGCCGAGCCAGGGTAAAGACCAGGCTTGGGCAGTTCAGCCCCCTGGGCTCCTGCCATCACCAGGAGGGGGCAAGGTCTGTGTGGCCACCAGACCCCAAATGAGGAGAGACATGTGGGGCAACCCGCAACCCGACCTGCAGGTGACGCCACTGCCGACCTAGTGGCGGCACCCCAGCCACCTGCAGCCTGGGCTCACACTCATCCCGAGCCTATCCACAAACCAGCAGCTCCAAGTGTTGGGATGCGGTTTGCCTCACGGTGTGGTCCTGATAATAGCTGACAGACGTATGCACGTGAGGGGCTGGGTGGTGTCCCCGACATTCCTGTGTTGAAGCCCAAATCCCCAAAACCTCAAGGTGTGACCATGTTTGGAAATGGGCATTTAAAGGGCCAATTAAGTTAAAATGAGGCTGTTAGGCTGAGCCCTAATACGTTCATAAGCAGAGAAAATCTGGACATACACAGAGACACCAGGGGCTTTGTGCACACACGTACATGCACACACATGCACGCACACACGCACACACATGCACACACATGCACACATGCACATGCACACATGTGCACACACATGCACACACATGCAAAGAGACCACGTAAGGACCCTACAGAGAGATGGCCGCCATCCAAAAGCCACGGACAGAGGCCAGGAGGAGCCAGCCCCGCCCACACCTCCAGATCTGGGAGAAAAGACATTTCCAGGGTTCTGTCAGTCCCAGGAAATGACTACAGTGGACTCGGGTCACCGTCTATGCCTCCCCCTTCTGGAGCTACTGTGCTCGTCCGAGGCGGGGCTGCCACCCTCACCTCGACTCTGCTCGGAGAAAGGCCCACCGTGCACAAGCTCACACCCCCTTCCTCGCCTCAGGACTCCCCCGCTCGTGAGTCTGAGTGATCCTCCAAGCTCAGGAGGGACATGCGTAGGCTTCAGACAGACACGCGGGGCAGGGTGTCGCCCTCCAAGCAGCGCCCTGCACACAGCCTCAGGGAGTGCAGCGGGAAGGCCTGGTGGGACCCATGGCCCGAGATCTTCGGCTGGCCTTGCCCTTGGGGTGGGGTGTCCTCAAGCTAAGGGAACTCCCATAGGTGTGGACATACCACAAATGGCCCCTCCTCAGATCCCTGCAGAGCTGCAGAAAGTGCTGGAAGCACCAGCCTGCACCTGCCTGGGTCTAACCATGCCTGCCAGGACGAGTCTCTTCCAGAAATCTCACAAAATGAGCCAGACCCAGTATGTTGCTCAAGGCCCATCCCAACAAGAGGCCTGTGAGTGGGCATCTTGCCCCATTGTAGCTCACCCTGGACAGCAAAAGGAAAGGACAGGGGCCGTGTAGCAAAGCCGCTGCCCCCCGCCCTAGGCCCAGGTCATCTCTCTGGCCCTCTTGGGTGCCCATCTGCATGTGTGGAACTTGTCCACACCCTCAGGGGTGCATCCTTCAGCCTCCTGGTGCCAAAGTCAGGAGAGGCAGGTCTATGAGTAGGGCTGCCAGTCAGCGCAGCACACGCGCACGCACGCGCACACACACACACACACACACACACACATCTGGCCTTGCACATGGAGTCCATACCACTGAGCCAGGATCATTCCAAAGTGCTGCCTTATTCGGAAAGGGGCAGCAGTGCCATCATCCGCTAATCGGGGTTGCTCAGCACGATCATTTTCCCATAAACTCTGCTGATGGCCTTCCCATTACTGCTTTTCAGAGGAAAGATTTAGGATAGCAGAAAATACTACGGAAAAAAGGATATTAGGTTTAGATTGACCATAACAAAATTACTATAAGAACCAAGCTATCTAGTTTATGCTGTATCATTAACTACACATTCCCCCAATGTGCAGCTCAGTCCCCCAGCAAAGCAAGGTTCATTGTAGATTTCAATCTTGGTGAGCAATAAACTTGGTATTTGCATAAATAGATTGCACAAGCCCCATGATTGTGGCAATTTCCACATACACGGGGCAGAAATAAGTGTCGGCAGAGAGCTTTGAGCCACAGAGAGGCAAACCCTGTCCATTTAAGGTAATGCAGGTGGAATCAGGTGACAAAAGGCGGGCAAAATTGATTTACATAATAAAGGCTGGCACCCCTGTGAGCCCCTCACCTGTAGGCTTCTGAATCTCACACTCAAACCTGCCCCAGGCATCTCCTTGGTTGCACGTGCAGGATCCTAACCAACAAGGCCTTGTGCCACAGCTGGCACTACTGTATCCAAACAGGGAGATGGGCCAGTGTGGCTCTCCAACCTAAATGCTGCCCCAGGAGGAGCCAGGACTCAGCCGCCCTCCCTCCAGCTAGCCAGCCTTTTCTGTAGGTCATCCCTAGGGGCCCCCTGAGGTCAGCCCTGTGGCCGGGGCCATCACCAGTTCTTTCTCGGCACCTGTGAGTACAGTCACCAACCACACTGTCGCACTGGTATTCACACAGCAAAGGATGGGCTTCCTATAGCCCGTCACTGTAACAAATCAATCCTAACTTAGTAGATGAAAGCCACACAAGCCTATCCTACAATTCTTGGGATCAGAAGTCCTAAAACCTAGCTGCTGGCAGGGCTGCACTCGTCCTGGGAGCTCCAGGAGAGAATCTGAGGCCTTCCAGTGCCTGAGC
This sequence comes from Arctocebus calabarensis, assembly GCA_963573935.1. Classification (NCBI taxonomy): domain Eukaryota; kingdom Metazoa; phylum Chordata; class Mammalia; order Primates; family Lorisidae; genus Arctocebus; species Arctocebus calabarensis. The sequence continues at coordinate 5,237 of CAUYON010067279.1, read as the reverse complement.
TGCCGGTATCCTCCGCCTCTCAGCCCCTTTGCCATCTCTGCCTGTCACCAGACTCCAACTCTCCTTTTATGAGGACCCTTCTGACTACATTGGACCCACCAATTAATCCTGGAAGATGGCCCCACCCTGAGGCCCTTAATTTAGTCACACAGAGTGATTATGCGCAGGTTTGGGAGATCAGGACATGGACGCCTTTAGGAGCCATTACTGTGTCTCTTATCGGAAATGCTGGTTTTCTCTGTAATTCTGTAATGCAGGATGGTTTGTGCTTGCGTTTCAGAGCACAGCATTTCCTTTGACCTATATTGTTGTCTAGGAGCACAAAAGTAAGCCTGTCTAGGGGGGGAGGGGGTGGGAAGGGACAGACAAAACATAAAAAGTGTCCTCCCCAGCCTTGGCACGCTCGGGGGGCAGACCAGCCTGGAGGTTCTCGGCACAGAGAGGGAGCTGGCAGTGCAAAGCACCTGGCCCCATCCCTGGTCCTCACCTGGAAATGCCATGCATATTTATGAAGGTACATGCCACAAGCTTCCCCAGCTTTCTGCAAAGTTAATTTCATTTCATAACCATGAACATTCTCCCCTTCCAGGGCTAGAGAACATCACGCACGTTTCTCTAACGACCACCTGTCATTGCTTTCTGCTGAGGGGTCCTTGGAAATGGAAGCACCCCTCCTCGACCTGGCACAGTCCTCTCCCTACTCCTCTGTTGACTGCTCCTGGAGGAGTGGGTCCCAGGGTCAGCCAGGCTTGCAGGATGGGCCCACCTTGGGCATTTGGGAGATTTCCAAGGCGAGCAGAAGCAGCTCTGTTTGCAGTGAGACATAGTGGGGTCCCTAGTAAAATGATATGGAGATCCTGGAAATGGTGCTCTGACCTGGGAACATCCATATTAAGATTCTCAGAGACTGGGGAGGGGTCCCAAGCCTCCACCCCACCCTGGTAGGGAGTAACATGAAGGAGGAGCAGGGAAAGGATATTATTAAGGCTCTGGTGGCTATAAGAAACAGAATATCTAATGCCAACTGGTGAGCAAAACTAAATGCTCTGGCTCCCACCCTGAGTGATCCAGGAGCCCAGATGTCACCAGGAACCATTTTATTCCCATATCAGCCCAGGACCACCGGAACCTCCTCAAATTTTTCATCCCAATTACCTCACTGGCCTCGCTGCAGTCGGCCCTGGTGCTGTGCCCATTCCTAGGCAGGCTTTTCTCCTCATGGTAACAGAATGGCTGCAGTAACCCAGCCATCCATACTTACAGGGACCTAAGGGAAGAGGGGGCCCCTTCCCCAGTAGCTCAAACAGTGTCAGAATTTAGTCTCCTTGGCTGATTGTCACACATCACCTGGATGCAGGGGGTGAGGAGGGCTACAAGGTACAATCATGGGCTAAGGGTTGGGAAGGGGTCATTCTCCCAAATAGAAGTCGTGGACTGGATTCAGGGCAGCACAAGTCACAAATATCCTCCTTGGCCAGGAACTCAGCACAAGGTGAAAGTGAGTCCAGTGACATTCACTCACCCATAGAGGTGAGGTGGGCCTTGCAGTGTGGATGCTGGCCTCTTTCTGACCCAAACTGCAAAAAGTGATTAGTGCCTGGTTCTTTAAAAGTCCATCACTCTTAAATCCCACCTTCCACAAAGCCTTCCAAGCTCTTTGCATATGTCCAGCAAGAATGCCCCTGCTCCAGTTTCCACCTGAGCCCTCATCAGAGTGACCTTTCCTGTCCATATTTCTACCTGCACTCTGGGCATGACCACTAGTGTTGTCTCTAAGAAGTTCCAGACTTCCCCTGGTCAACTCTTCTGATACCTCACCAGAAGTGGCCTTAACACTTCATTTATGGCAATACAGGCTTTTTTCAGCATTAATTAAAAGCTGTTCCAGCCTCTACCCCACGACCCAGTCCCAAAGCTACTTCCCCGAGTTTAGGTATTTGTTACAGCAACAGCCCCACCTTCTGGCACAAATTTTCTGCATTAGCCTATTTTACGTTGCAATAAAAGAAACTGGGCGGTGCCTGTGGCTCATGGAGTAGGGCGCCCCTGCCATATACCGAAGGAGGTGGGTTCAAACCTGACCTCGGCCGAACTGCAAAACAGAAAAATAGCTGGGCCTTGTGGCAGGTGTCTGTAGTCCCAGCTACTCGGGAGGCTGAGGCAACAGAATCGCCTAAGTCCAGGAGTTAGAGGTTGCTGTGAGCTGTGTGACACCACGACATTCCACCAAGGGTGATAAAGTGAGACTCTGTCTCTACAAAAAAAAAAAAAAAGAAACCCACACTGGGCAGTTTATCTGGAACAGAAACGTGTTCAGCTCTAGAGGCTGGGCAGTGCAAGACCATGGTGCCAGCATCTGGCAAGGCCTCATGCGAAGTCACCCCCTGGCATAAGGCAAAAGCCAAACTCACTTTAATAAAACCCACACCTGGAGAACAAACCCACCCCCTCAGTAACAACATGAATCTCCTCGTAACTGTCCCGCCTCTCAAACACTGTGCATGAAGACTGAGTTTCCAACACATGAACTGTGAGAGACCTACTCAAACCACAGGACATATAATATCTATGTGAAACTCACAGAACACACTGCCACCTGTTACTGTGGCACATGTGTGAGCATTTCTGTAAGTGGCTCCCATGGTGGGAGATTGTCCTGTGTCTACCACAGACAAAGGTTTTCCCAAATGGAGATGACAGTACACGGCCCAGCTCCAGCTTACAAGACCAATTTTGTCTGACATGGTTTAGTTTGCATTTTCCTAATTTCTAAAGATGCTGAGCATGTTTCCTATTATTATCAAACAATTAGGAATCTTTTACAGAAGGGGCTGTGTGAGTTTCTTGCCCGTGTCTCTCCTGGGGTCTCTGTCTGTCTTCATCACAACCGTTGGGCTATATCTGAGGCAACGGTTTCCTCCCTTCACGGTGCCATCAGATGAAGAAATTTTCATTTTAATGTAGTCCAATTTATGAATGTTTTCTTTTTAAATATTGTTCTTTGTGACTTCTAAAATAAATAATTCCTATTCCTAGAACAACTTCTGAATGTTTTACAGTTTATTTTTATACTTAGATATATTATCTCTGGAAATGATTTATGGAAATGAGGAAAACGAAACTTGCTTTTTTTTTTTTTTTTTTGCACAGATACATGATTGCCCTGGAAGCTTTTACTGTGACTAGTTCTTTTTCCTACTCTCTGCATATGCAATCTCTGTCATGGTAAGGGTCTTTCGGAAGTTGCTGTCTTTAGTTCCAAGGGTGTGTTTTTTCTTCTCAATGCCAAGTCTACACTGATTACTATAGCTTATGTATACAGATAGCTTTACGTATACATATACACACGCACATATTCATATATACAGGGTGGACATATAGTTCATGTGCGATTTACTATGTTAAACGATTTTAAATTGCACACAAACTTTATGTTCACCCTGTGTATGCATGCTTATATACATACTACAGCTTATAAAAAATACCTCATGTTATAATTACATAATATACAATTCTTCTTTATCAAATTCACCAGGTTTCATTCATCTTTAAAAGAGACTAACATATGACACTGCTGATCCTCGCTATGGAATGTTTGTTTTCAGTATCTATAAATTTGGTCATTTTCCTTATGATTTTCTTCCCTCAGCTCTTTCATAAAATTGTTCTTTTGAACATATTCTTCTTAGCAAAGTATCTCAAAAATGGAAGAAAAAGTATCCAACGTACTCAGCCCTACTACAAAGCTAATTTAAAGGTTTCATATGAAGGTTACAACCCAACTATAGCACAAGAACATGGGGAAAGGGGCAAGGGAGGGAGGGTGGGTGGAGGGAGAGTGATTGGTGGGGCCACGCCTACGGTGCTTCTTAGAAGGGTACAGGCAAAACTTACTAAATGCAGAATACAAATGTCTTCATACAATAACTAAGAAAATGCCATGAAGGCTATGTTAAACAGTTCAATGAAAATAGTTCAGATTGTATATGAAACCAGCACATTGTAACCCTTGATTGCACTAATGTCTGCAGCTATGATTTAATAATTAAAAAATTAATTAGTTAATTTAATAATAAGTGTTCTTTTCTGAACTATTAGATTATTAGCTAATGAATTCTTAGTCATCTTTTTTATTTGACCTATTTAAGACTGCATATTTCCTTTTAACCTTGCCTTCAAATTTATTCTATAATTTTTAATGGCTTTATTAAGTTATACCTGATATACAATGAACTCAATAAATTTAACAGATATAACTTTATGCCCTGACATAGGTACATACCTAAGAAACTATCATCACAACCACTATGGTGAACATAACCCCAGGAAGAGCCCACACGTCCCTTTATAACCCCTTTCTGTCTTCCTCACATCTTTTATTGAATAATTTGGTTGCACCGAGTAAAACAAAAAGCATGACAAGCATCACAATCTCACAAGTCGGTGAATGGTCGGGAAGGGAGCTCACCACAGACCCATCATCCAGGTCAAGACTGGAGCACGGGCAGTGCCTGGGACAACCCCTCCCATCGTCTTCCTGCCACCACCCCCATCCTCCCCTATCCTCCTATCTTTCTATTCCAATTAATACTGTTCAAACTTTCTTGTAAAATCTTTTAGTGCTCGTATGTTCCACCCAGGAGTTCATAGTATATGGTAATACAACAAACCACCTTCAAAATGGCTCTATCGGGCAGCGCCTATGGCTCAAGAAGTAGGGCGCTGGCCCCATATATTGGGGGTGGTGGGTTCAAACTCGATCCAACCAAAAACTGCAAAAAAAAAAAGGCTCTACCAATGTACACTGCTAATAGCATCTTTGCCAACACTTGAATGGTTAGTCTGGTTTTATTGCTTTTTTGCTTTGTAATCACTGTTTTCGCCATTCTGGGGAGTGTACAGTAGTACATGTGAGTTTAAGGTTCATTTCTCTAATTATAATGGGATTTGTACACATTTTCGTGTACTTAATTGTGATTTGAACATCTTTGCAAAGTGCTGGTGGAAATCTCTTGGTTTACTTTACCCATTGGGCTGTCTGATGTTGCGTGAATGGAGACCCGAGGGACAGTAGCTTTGCCCCAGGTGCAGAACTCGTACCTATAATTATTAGGGGAAATACAAGAAACAGACTACACACTCTCCAGGTGGCGTGTAGCAAATTGTCTTTATTCTGGGCCACCTTATATACACTGGTGGTCACGTACACACTTAATCTATAATCTATAGCTTTTTCC
>CAUYON010067274.1:0-11499 GCA_963573935.1 Arctocebus calabarensis | reverse complement strand
TCAAGAGCTTTGTCCTCTACCTCAGAGATTCTTTCTTCTGCATGGTCTAATCTGTTGTTGATACTTTCTACTGCATCTTTAAGTTCCCTAATTGACTGCTTCATTTCCCTCATCTCTGCTATATCCTTTTTATATTCTTCTCTATATTGATTCTGGTTTTGGATTTCTTTTTCCGCTTTATCAGCATTTTCCTTCATTTCTTCCTTCATTTCCTTGATTGTTTTCATCATCTGTATTCTAAATCCCCTTTCTGACATTTCTAACATTTCCTTATAGGTGGAATCCTCTACAATATCTACCTCACAGCCCCTAGGGGGAGTTGCTCTGGACTGGTTATTCATGATGCCAGGAGTTTTCTTCTGGTTCTTCCTCATGATTTCTTTTATCTGTTTTCTTGTCCTAATTTTCCTTTCACTTCCTCCTGCTCTTTAAATTGCTGTGCTTCTGGACTAGGGTTTCGATGAGTCCTTTTGGTACAAGACCAGAGGATGAGAAGATTGAAGAGCAAGAAGGGAAAAAAGAAAAAGAGGAAAAAAAAAAATGAAAGAAAGAAAAGAAAAGAAAAAGGAGGCAGGAAACGGGGTGGGTAGAAGCAACTATTGACCAAAAGTAGAAAGGCACAGGAAGAGGTGGATGGGGGCAATATAGGTATACAGTAGGGTACTTTGACCCAACCTTAAGAGCCCCCAACCTCTGGGGGTGCCGGGTTGGGTGATTAGGTCATCAGCTCTTTGCCAGCCTGTTTGGACACAGTACCCCACCTCCACCAAGTAGAGAGGGAAGACAAAAAAGCAATAAATCAAATCAAAATAAGCAAACCGAAAACTTTACAGGATAAGATTGGGGGAAAAAAACAAGTACTATGGGTAGAAACACTAGCAAAATTGAAGTCTAATTGTTGAAAAGGGCAACAATGGAAATTATATTTAAACTAGAAAAATGAAGAAATAAAAAAGAAAAGAAAAATCTTTAAGGAAAATGTTGAAATTAAAAATAAAACAACAATAACAAAAACAAACAAACAAACAACAACAAACCCCCCCCCACACACACAAAACCAAGAAACAAAGCAGTATCTTGCTGATATTGTCTGGGCAAAAGGTGATCTTCTGGGGTATGATATATTAATCACAATGTTGATACAGCTGAACAAAATGGAGACTGGAGGCCTCTAATGATTTCTCAAACCCCGCAGGGTGGAGAGCCTAAATCCTCCTCAGCTTGCTTAGAAGGCACTTTAAATTGCTAACTTGGGTTAAGCAGAAGCTTTCCCAGGAAAGCGCTTGTCGCTGGGATCACTCCTTAAGTGGCTATCCACTTATCCAGTGTGCCAAAACCAGTCTCACCCAATGCCCCTGAGGGCTAAGACTGCAAGGAGTCTTAGTCCCCCCCTTTAGGCTGCTCAGTTCACTAGATTACTCGCTCCCGCCCGATGCTTGTTCTGCAACTCTGAAAGTGGAGCTTGCCGGGGCAGTTCTACGATGTCTCCCCACAGCCCACAACCAAACACTGGTAGCTCCATCCGGCTTGGTGGCTCAGTCTGGAGCCCCAGACAACACTCAAAGACACCCACACTCTTGACCCATTTCTCCCAAGGCAGTTCAACCAAGTGCCAAGTCCAAAAGAAACCCAAACAGCTCACAGGTAAGGCTTTTCCAGTTTGCAATCTCAGTGCTGCTGCAGCCACAGCTGCCTGCAGGATTAGACCGAACGAACACATGCAACCACTTGCCAGATCTCCACTGCTTTTGCCTTCCTCAGTGGGTCCAGAATTCTCACGTCATCTCCCTGAGTCCTCAAACAGATGTTTCTGGGCAGATCTCGCCAGCCAGAGATGCCTGAAGTCTTCTCTCCCCAGTCTCACTGTGCCCAGTTGCAAGGAAGCTGTTACTCGGTCACCATCTTAAAGCCACTCCCTATTTTTTATTTCTTATGTGATTATAACAGTATGTTCAGATAACGTGATAATATGGTCAGATATATGACTTAGACTTTTAGGAATTATGATTTCTTAAGGCTGGGTGCAGTGGCTAACACCCATAATCCTAGTACTTTGGGAGGCTGAGGCAAGTGGATTTCCTGAGCTCACGGGTTCAAGACCAGCCTGAGCCAGAGCAAGACCCCCCATTTCTAAAAATAGCTGGGCATTGTAGTGGGCCCCTGTAGTCCCAGCTACTTGGGAGGCTGAGACAAAAGAATCACTTGAGTCCAGGAGTTTGAAGTTGCTGCGAGCTGTGACATCACAGCACCCAAGTGTGGGCAACAAGTGAGACTCTGTCACGGAAAAAAAAAAAAAGAATTATGATTTCTTTAAGGTTAAAACTCTCTTTTTGTCCTAGCACTTGAAGCAGGAGTGAGGTATGGTAGTTTTTAAGATTTGATTTAAACAAAATGAACTTTTAATAAATAAAACTGACCCTACAGTTACGAAATCTGCCCAAGACATCATCAAGGGCCAAGAAAGGGATATTTGGCAGAGTAGGGTGAAAGTAATGACTGAATAAAAAAAGTCTTCACATTAATCATTTCCCACTGAAATAAGACTACTCAAAAAGCCAATTATAGTAGGTCCTCAATTCATGCTTGTTGAAAAAAACTTTTAAATCTTTTATCTTATATTAAATACAAGCAGAGCTAGACTTAGACAAAATTGGAAAGGAGTTTTTATTAACTTCTCATCTCCCCTTCCATGTTTTGGTGTCTCTCCCACCCACTGTTCTGCCCAGGCTTTGCAGAAGCCACTACTCCACATGCTGTGGCTGAGCAGGTAGGAATTTTTTTTTAATTTTTTTTTTAAATTTTTTGCAGTTTTTGGCTGAGGCTAGGTTTGAACCCACCACCTCTGGCATATGGGGCCAGCACCCTACTCCTTTGAGCCCCAGGTGCCGCCCCAGGTAGGAATTTTTAACACACCTTGGCACTCATGCATCCCACCCTTGGGCACCCCAGAACCATGTACAAATATTCTCCTACTTTCCCTTCATTCCTGTCAACACACTCTTACTATACTTACAGCACACATTTTCAGTTTTCAGGGAAGTTTTGTTTTTTTTTTTAAATTGGGGATTCATTGAGGACAAAAGAAACCAAGTTACACTGATTGCATTTGTTAGGTAAAGTTCCTCTTTGTGTCTTGCCCCCAAAAGGTGTGGCACACACCAAGACACCACCCCCCTCCCTCCTTCTTTCTCTCTCTGCTCTCCCCTTCCCCCACAGAAATATTTTCATTTAATTAAGTCCCAGACTATAAAGAACACGAGTAGGAATGGTCACAACTTTAAAGAACTGCAACAAGGGCTAAAGAAGGTCACCCTACATTGTTCCCAGAGGGGTTCTCCATGCCGCCCCTTAATACACATGACAACTGTCACCTCTCATCTTGTAGAGGTCTTGAATCTCTCTCATCATTCCCCCAGTGAGGCCCCTGGGCCTCTTATTCTATTTTCTTTCTTTTCTTGCACATTTTCCTCTCAGGCCTCTAAACTAATTTCACAGTGTCTATGATAAAAGAGATAAAGATTATACACAATTTAAAAAATTGAAAATTACACCAGTAATTATGTTTCTAAGTTAGCGTTTGATCTAAAGCTCATATTTTAAATTTGCTTTTCTTTCTTTCTATTGAGACAGTCTCACTTTCTTGCCCTTGGTAGAGTGCCAAAGTCTCATAGCTCGCAGCAACCTCAAACTCTTGGGCTCAAGTGATCCTTTGGCCTCAGCCTCCCAAGTAGCCATGACTATAGGTACCCCCCAGAACATCCAGCTATTTTTAGTGACGGGATCTCACTCTTGCTTAGGCTGGTCTCAAACTCCTGAGCTCAGGTAATCCACCCACCTCAGCCTCCCAGGTATATTTAAAACTTTTTAAACATTTTCATGATCTGTTACAGAGAGGTCATTGAAATGTACACATTGCCTCATAGAGAATGATCCGCAATCCTGTAAGAGAACTAGGATTGCTGAATCTAAACTTTGCTTCCATAGTCTCTCAAATCCAGAAACTTAAAAAAGAGAAAGAGAGTCAAACAGCTGTGATCTGACCTATCAGACCAGGAAGACCCAGAGACCACCCTTACATGTACATATTAAAGGGTGAGAAAGGAAGTAAAATAGGGGGGGAAAAAAAAAAGGTATGACTTATCCAAGGGCCTTTGTCTTCTCCAAAGGGCTTTACATTCAGAATCTCTTTTGCCTACCTCTACCCATTTAAGAAGGTCTTTTTTTTTTTCTTTTCAAAATCCTGATCTGCTTTTATTCTAAGTTTAGTAAAAATTCTTGGCTAAACTCACTTAGCTCTATCTCTGAGGTGAAAAAAGATTTTATTATTTTCTGAGAGTCCTCTGAGTTCCTGAGAGGATCCTTTCTTCTTTTGATTGCTGGATGAAGAAGAGGTTCTGCATTTGACTTTCCTTAGCAAGAAAGCAAGCACTTTCTTATTGTCTTATTCTGTGGCAGTGTTGAAGAAAACCCAGCATTTCATTAGCGTTCCATGCTAATAGGCCACTGGATGTCAGTCGTGAGCTGTAATGTAGAAAAAAAAAAAAAAAGAGCCAGGCAAAACAAGCAAACCAGAAGGTGGGATAATAATGTTTGGGGAGATAATATAAAGTCATATAAGATCAACCATTTTAGATCAATAGTGCAAAGTAAGGGAAAGAAACCATAGTAGGAGAAAATAAGAGATGGCTTCACAAGTCTGAACTACAATTTTGCCCAAGTTGCTTAAATAAATTGGGTACGAAAACATTTCTCCTTCCCCTTTTATTCTCACCAAGGTAACCTGCTCCAGGGTGGAGTTGAATGTGGACCCTGTGCCGATGGCTACTATCTACTCACTCTTTGCTTGTTTGCCAGAACTTCCAAATAAAACACTGGAGCTGACACTGTTTTGCTGTACACACTCCAACCCTGGGTTAATCCTGAGATCCCCTTCTCTGCTTCTATACCTTAGTGAAATAGGCTTGCTGGCCAGAAGTAGAACCAAGAGAACTAGTGTCTTCACAAAGGAATAATTGCTAGTCTCAGGATTCTCAGTTCAACTTATCGATACTTTTCCTTATCTGAAAGTAGCTTCTTCGTCTCTGTCTCTCCCTCTCTCCAAGTGAACTTGCCTCCAAGCGGACCACCGAGTCCACAAACCTTCAAATCCTGACTCTCCCACCTTGCTCCTGTACACTGCCTGCCCCCACACGGGCTCATCTTCCTTTCCATTCATTCTTCCTTCCTTTTCTACCAAATCACAAGAAATAAGACAGACACCCTCCCATAGCCTTCAAGTGTCTCCCAGCACTTTGCTCCATGAATCAGTTTCTGTATCTCTACAAACTTTTTAATCCCCAAATGCTAATGTAACTAAATGAAGGAAGATGAAATTCTCTTAGCAAATAGCATGAAGATTCCCCTTGATTTCTTAGCAAAATGTATTGATAAGGCCACTGAGGTTGAAGGTGAGACCGTGACTGTGGGATGATCACTCAGCTCTAGGCAAGGAAGACAACTCCTTACTGTAAAGAAGGAGGAAGTTGGAGAGAGCAAAAGAGAAGCCTTCAGGAAGGCAGAGCCAGTGTGGTTTGCAGTCGAACTCTCCTCTCAGGAGCACCTCCCAGCTTTCCTTAAAAGTCCCTTATGAAATTATTAATCCACACTATTAATATGAATGTGTGTGTTTGTGTAGAAACTGGTGAAAAGGCTGAGATTTGCATTGTGGTGCCATAGAAATGAACTGAGACTGCAGGGGGAGACATGGGAGTGGGCACCAAAAACATCACGAGAAAGCAAGCTCTCCGAAATGCACTGAAATCAGGCCAGGCACAGTGGCTCACTCCTGTAATCCCAGCACTTTGGGAGGTCGAGGCAGGAGGATCATTTGAGGCCAGGAGCAGGAGTTCAAGACCAGCCTAAGCAAGAGAGAAACCCTATCTCTACAAAAATTAGAGAATTTGCCAGGTATTGTGGTGGGCACCGTAGTCCCAGCTACTCAGGAGGCTGAGGCTGGAGGATTGCTTGAGTCCAGGAATTTAAACTTGCAGTGAGCTATGATGATACCACTGCACTCTGGCCTGGATGACAGAGGAGACCCTGTCTCAAAAAAACCAAATAAACAAAAAATCACAGAAGCCATGGAAGAGATCTTGGACTGTGGCTTCGGGCCAAGTTTACGGATGGCTCTCAGAGGCAGGGAGCCCAACTGACATTAACTTGCTCTAGTTTCCCAGCCCAAACAGAAGCCTCTCTGCCCTGGACCCTCTGTAGCTCCTTTTACGCTCTTCTCTCCTTCTCCAACCTTCTTAGAAGTATGGTCTACACTTGCTGTGGCACCTTCAGCACCTCCCGTTAAGTTCTCAGCCCTCTGAAGTCTGGCGACTGCTGTCACCGAGGCAATCGTGAGAGGCATTCTCAGTCCTTCTCTCACGAGACAGCTCTTCACCAGTGCTGCTTGTCCTCCTGCAGCTTAAATATCAGTGTCAGAGCCTGAGCAGCTGCATTTCCAGCCAGCATCCAGAAGGAGTCTTATGTCCACTGGACTGTTCAACTGCATTTGACAATTGAATCATAAACTGGATGGTGCCATTAGAATGAAAATAAAGGAAAAGAAGAAGGAAGAAAAGTCAGAAATGGCAGAGAAAGAAGGCCAAGAATATTCTTGAGAATATTATTGAATATTCTTGAGCATATTATTAAGAAGAATGTTCTGAGAATGATCTTCATAAAAGTATTCTAAGAACAAAAGGAACATGACAGGAGCCAAACTGCAACATGAAGAGAGAGGGTGATACTGTGAGAGAGAAGATATGGGCATTCAGAAATAGGACGAAATAATGTTACAAAAATGAAACTGTATTTCTGGAATGTAATAGAGGGTAAAATAGCTCCTTGACAGGAAAAAGTAATGGGAAGCGCTGTGCTACATAAATTCTACTTGAAATGTGTTCCTGAAACCATTTATCATAATCTGTCTGGGTCAGTGAAATACAAATGATATTCTTATTAGCTACGGTAGGGTTCAGTGTAAGAAGGCATTCAGATTATGCTCACATTACACTCTAACAGGAAAATCAATCAGGTCCCTAGATAAGTATTAGCTATAAAAACACAGTAACCTTTCCAAAACATAACATTCACCTGTGTTGGACCAGATTTTCTTTCCTAGCAGATATCTGATCTTTCTTTAAAAAGCTGCGTCCATAGGCTGGGTACAGTGGCTCACACTGGTAATCCTAGCACTCTGGGAGACCAAGGCAGGTGGATTGCTTGGCTCAGGAGTTCGACACCAGCCTGAGCCGGAGTGAGAACCCGCCTCTTAAAAAAGAAAACAGCTGGATATTGTGGTGGGCGCCTGTAGTCCCAGCTATTGGGGAGGCTGAGACAAGAGGATTGCTTGAACCCAAGGGTTGGAGGTTGCTATGCGCTATGACTCTAAGGCAGTCTACCAAGGGTAACAAGGTGAAACTCTGTCTCAAAATAAATAAAAAATAATAATAAAATAATAAAAAGCTTGGTCCTTCTTCAATTTTTATACATGGGGTTAAGGTAGTTTCACTACAATCCTACCTATTCCAATCCAGAATTTAAGGTTAAAAAGTTCCATCTTGGACTCTGTTCAAGAAAAATGAATCAGAAGAACTTCCAGAAGAAGTGAAATACAAAATTGGTGCACCCATTCTGTAGCCCCACACTGTCTAATAGGGCTATATAGCCATAGACACCTGTGATTACTTAAAGTTAAATATCATTAAATTTAATAAAATTTAAAACTAAATTTTCCCCTTATACTAGCCACCTTTCAAGTGCTCAATTGCCACGTGTGGCTGGTGGCTCCTTCATTGGACAGTCAGATGAAGAGTACTTCCACCATTGCAGAAAACTCGACTAGGCAGCACTGACATTGACACACACATAGTCATCCGTTAAGGACCCGCACTAAAGTAAAATTTCTAGAGCATCACAGGAGCCATGCACCAGGCTTGAGCCTCTGTATCCTAGTTTCAATTTATTTTGTTATCAGGTTGTCTTATTAAACTATTAATAATATGTATTGTTAAGATGATCCCCCCAATGTAAGTCAGTCATTAGGTACTGAACAGAGTTACTAAGGGATGTTACATCATCTCCTTCTATAAAAAATAATTTGGATACGGCCCCTCTTGATATCTGGTAAATAACAGTTATGAATTCAGGGAACTCCTTCTGAATTTATTTTGTTCAGATTGAAAGATTTTCACATTTAGCAAAATGTCATTAGCAATGCTAGCTTCTTTGTGATCATGCTCTAATAAGAGAGAATCAGCATTAGCAATGCTAGCTTCTTTGTGCTTATTCTCTAATAAGAATCAGCATTAGCAATGCTAGCTTCTTGGTGCTTATTCTTTACCATGCTGTACATGGTATATCAGGTCTCAGCTGTGCTGTTACCAAGGTTAGTTATTTGACTTCTGAGACTAAGTTTCTTTGACTATAAAGAGACAATTATAATATCTATGTCATATATTTGTTATACTGATTAAATGTGAGCTGATACATCCTAGCTACTTGGGAGACCAAGTAGGAGGATTTCTTGAGGCTAGAAGTCTGAGGCTGCCGTGTGCTGCGCTCATGCCTGTGAATAGCCACTGCACTCCAGCCTAGGCAACACGGGGAGACCCTCATCTTTAAGAACAAAGTTTAAAAGAGCTGCTTTCTGCAGAAAGCAACAGTTCCACAATTAGAGAGAGAGAATAGAGTGAACGTAATACTGTGCAGGAAAGCATAGCCTTCCAGGAAGTAGGGGAGGAACGATTAAATAGTAACTGTCCGTGGTTGCAAGTCAGGTGGAGTGTTTAAGAATTTAAATTTTAATGACTTCTGCACCTCAATTTAGGAATTGGTTTTGCCAACCAATCATTCTTTGCCAAAGAATCATCCTTGCAGAAAATCCCTCTTCTCACCACAAAGAATGCAGAGCAGAGACCTAGTTCATAAGTAATCATTGGTGGAATATACTTTGTGAGATAATTTTGTGATCTTAACAAGCTGCCTGTGAAGAGATACTGGTACACCTGTGTTCTACGCATGATAGTCAAAAAGTGGAAACAACCCAAATGTCCATTGATAGAGGAATTTATAAACAAAATGTGGTATATACATACATTGGAATATTATTCAACCTTAAAAAAGGAAGAGTATACTGAAGCATAATTTCCATGAGTGAACCTGGAAAGCATTAAAAGCACTGTGCTAAGTGAAATAGGACAGTCACATTGCAAAAGACAAATACTATGTGATTCCAGTTTATGAGGCACCTAGTGTAATCTAATTCATAGAAACAGAAAGTAGAATGGTGTTGCCAGGGCTGGGGGGAGAGGAGGGAATGTGGAGTTGTTTAATGGGAATAGAATTTTAGTTTTATAAGATGAAAGGAGTTCTCGGGTTTGGTTGCACAATCATATGAATGTGCTTACCACTGAGAAATGGCTAAGGTGGTAACTTTTATGCTGTATATTTTTTACCATAATTATTTAAAGCTGCCTATAATTTCTAATTTTGCTACAGGTGTGGCAGACTTGATGGGATAGGGCTCTTTTATGTTCAGGTGGAGGCGACAATTTAATAGGCTTTAACTGTGTGCAGCAGGCCCAGAAACCTGCTCTGATGAGAATATGAAAATCTCTTTTTCATTTTGGATAGAACATTGGTAAGCACTGTCATGTTGGAGCCTGAGGGAAAAAGACAAATAAACACCTCTATATACACTTACAAAATATGCTTCCATATTTTGAACCAAGTGGAAAGTTAATAAAGTGCTACAATTTAAAAATGTGACTATATGTATATAAAGCCCTCCACTGCCCAATCATCACCCCTCATAACCCTGCCCAGCCTTGTGGGCCCAGGAACCCTAGGCCGATGCATAGCAGCTGACCCTTATTGTACAATAATGCAGAGTCATGCAATGAACAACAGCCTGTGTTTAATTAAACTTTTGATATTTTGTTCACCATGGATTTTTTTTGCATTAATTTTGATTTTTTAAATATTGCATTAACATATTATTGCTTTTGATTATTGAGGTTTGGGGCACTCCTTAAAATTTGTGCCCTAGTGCTTCATTGCCTTACATTAATCCTACCCCTGTGCTGAGAGATTATCATAAGGCTAACTCCAATTTTCCTATGGCTGGAGCTATGAAAAAGAGATGATGGATCTAGGGACCTTAGGAGGAAGGAGAAAGTCAAGAGAGCTCCTGTCTGTGTAAGCGGGGAATACACCCAATGCTGGGGTCTGAATGTATCCCCCAAAATTCATGTGTTGAAACCTAGCCTCTAAAGTGATGAAAGTAGGAGGGCTGGCCTTTGGGAGGTGATTTGGTCATGAGGCCAGAGCTGTCATGAATGAGCTTGTCCCTTTTGCAATGTAAGGACACACAGCAAGAAGATAACCAGAGACGGCCCTTGTGAAAGGCCAAGGCTGAAAGGCTGCAAGAGCAATGGGATCTAAAGAGCAACCCAGGGAAGAGACTTTCTGCATTGTTGTTCTTTGACTTTATTTTCAAGTCTTCAGTAAACTTAGATTGTGTAGTGATTCTTTTTTTTTGTAGAGATAGAGTCTCACTTTATGACCCTCGGTGGAGTGCTGTGGCGTCACAGCTCACAGCAACCTCCAACTCCTGGGCTTAGGCGATTCTCTTGCCTCAGCCTCCCAAGTAGCTGGGACTATAGGTGCCTGCCACAACGCCCGGCTATTTTTCTGTTTTGCAGGTCGGCTGAGGCTGGGTTTGAACCCGCCACCTTCGGTATATGGGGCTAGCGCCCTACTCGCTGAGCCACAGTGCCACTCTGTGTAGTGATTCTTTAGGGAAATGATGGAAGAACCAGTAACTACAGGATGGACACATTGGCTTGCAGAGAGCTGTAATACATTGAATAGATATACAGGAACAAAAAAGAGAGAGCAAAATCTCAACATAATTCAAGTCACATGCATGAGTTTTATATTCCCTTGCCATTGATTAAGATTCCAAGTCCTATAGGCCCTCAAACTCATGCAGAGGCTCAGGAGCTGGGCCTGTTGGTAAAACCACACCCTGTGGTCATTAGATAACTAAGTCAAGTCAGGTCTGGAATGAAGGAAAAGACAGGTCAAATAGAAAAATAAATGACTAGATTTGTGAAATCAGATAAAATGGTTGATATCCAGGATCATATTCTATGTAGAAAACCACATGTGATTTAAAATGTGGAAACAGGAGCCAGGTGCGGTCGCTCATGCCTGTAATCTTAGCAGTCTGGGAGGCTGAGGTGGGTGGATTGCATGAGCTTACGAATTTGAGACCAGCTTGAACAAAAGTGAGACCCCATCTCTACTAAAAAATAGAAAAACTGCCCATTTGATCCTGCAATCCCATTACTAGGCATCTACCCAGAAGGGAAAAAATCCTTGTATCATAAGGACACTTGCACTAGACTGTTTATTGCAGCTCAATTTACGATCGCCAAAATGTGGAAACAACCTAAATGCCCACCA
>CAUYON010067273.1:0-13050 GCA_963573935.1 Arctocebus calabarensis | reverse complement strand
AAAAAACTGCAATATATATCTTTTTAAATGGAGAAATTAATAAGAGTCATAATTAAGAAGACTTTAATCTGTATGATACAGAAGTATTAGATAAGACCTTGCAGTTTTGGCTCGGTGCCTGTGGCTCAACGGGCTAAGGCTCCAGCCACGTACACCTGAGCTGGTGGGTTCGAATCCAGCTCGGGCCCGCCAAACAACAATGACCGCTACAACCAAAAAATGGCCAGGCATTGTGGCGGGTGCCTGTAGTCCCAGCTACTTGGGAGGTGGAGGCAAGAGACTCGCTTGAGCCCAGGAATTGGAGGTTGCCATGAGCTGTGATGCCACAGCACTCCATCCAGGGTGACAGCTTGAGGCTCTGTCTCAAAAAAAAAAAAAAAAAAAAAAAAGACCTTGCAGTTTTTATGTGAATACCTAATCAAGTTTCCTTCAAATTGTTTTATCATTATTTTTTTAATCTACCCGACAACATATGAACACCCAAATTCCTATTATTAAGCAAGCCCAGTTTCTGCACTTACCTTATATTTTGAAGTATCCCAGTTGTGGACTATGCGGGCCGGGATGAGAAAACTGTCATCCACGTGGCAGTTGCTGCAGTAATACCATCCACTGTAATTGCACACCTTGGCTTTCCCACTGGAAAGACCTATGGATCGCTGGCATCCTGGTCAAGGCAAAACAAAGAATCTATGATTATTGTACATTTAACACCACTGAACAAGGTTACACACACCCAAGTTAAATGAAAGTCTGCAACAACAAAGAAGTCACAGAGAATGGAGCTGTACAGATGTGTCCCCTTCTTCCTAGTGTGATGACCACCATCCTTTTGCCTCCTGACAGATTACTGACCAGCCTCTCTCCTATAACTCCACCTTTGATCTCTTCACTGGCCAATCAGGGATTGTATTTCCACGAGGCACTTTGCTAAGGGCTTCTCATATAGGATCTCGGTTAAACTCACAACATTTCTGAGGAAGATGGTACCATCAACTCTCTCTTACAGTTGAAGTATCTAAGATTTCTGTGAGGTTAAGTAGCTCCTCTGAGTAGTTTTCTAGCCAATAAAAAACAGAGTTTGGATTTGTCTCTAAGATTGTCTGATGCTAAAATGATCCCTAAAGCTGATATGTAGCCTTCCTTTGCTTACAAAATCAATGTAAGGAATTTGGCCAATTTTCCCACACTGCTCTCCAACTGGAATCTAACCTCTTTACTCCAGAGAACTCTCCCCAGTGTTTCCCAAATGACGCGGTATGCCCACTCCACCCTCTGCATATCATTTCTCCTTACTTAGCACCCTCTTCTCTAATCTATACTTCAACACATCTTGCCCATTACTCAAAATTATTGCTTGCCTACAAGTGATTAATGCCTTTTTTCGATCCAAGGAATTCCACAATTCTGTGAGCACTGTCTGGCACCATCAGGAACCTGATAATAATCATGGCCCTGCCACAAAGAAGCCCTTACTTTTCTTTAGATAGGAGGAACTACTTTCTACTGAGGAGTATAAAGATTCTATCATAATCATCCCAAAGAAAAAAATCCTGGCAGCTCCAGCAAAGGTATTGAAGAACACACAAATGGTGTCATAATTTTGACATTTCTGCTCTACAGCTTTCATTTTAGAAATCCTTCTACACGGCCCCCTTCATGGTTAGGTACCAAGAACTATATTGATATCACAAAAGTGATCTGACACTAAGCTTATTTCACGATTTGGGTAAAAATGAATTGTTCTTCCAATAATAATAATATAATGATCAGTGTTACTCCCATTTCCCTCATAAGGAAGCAACATCTATTTATTAAAATGTCAACCCAAAAAGATTCTGATTCACGTGAACTCCATGAATGTAAGTGTCTCAAAACTCAA
The DNA here is from genome assembly GCA_963573935.1 of Arctocebus calabarensis. Classification (NCBI taxonomy): domain Eukaryota; kingdom Metazoa; phylum Chordata; class Mammalia; order Primates; family Lorisidae; genus Arctocebus; species Arctocebus calabarensis. The sequence continues at coordinate 11,168 of CAUYON010067273.1, read as the reverse complement.
CAGAACTTTCATTCAAATAAAATGGCATCAGAAATCAAGCAGTTTCATGGTACATCTTCCAGAAAGAGAATTAGATCCTGTTGCTTTTAAATATGAGAGGTGCTGAAAGACAGTAAGTAAATATATTAGTATTATGCTTCAGGAGCATGGTTCTGTTCCTTCCTAGAATGGCTACTTCTTTACTATTAGGCAGTCCCAATCACAAGCTCCTGCCTTTCAGACTGGCTGAGGAATGAGAAGTGTGTGGAAGATAGAGAGACGCTGGCACAACCACAGAGCTGCGAATGTTGGAAGGTGGCTGCTGTTCACTGCTCACACTGCACTGCTCACTTGGCATTTAGCATGGGCCGCCTTAAATCACCCTGCCCTTTTTTTATATCCTGCCTTTTTATGGGCTAGTCCAGCAGGGACATGCTACAAACTTCTCAGATCTAGTCTTCGATCCTTAGCACTCAGCACACAGCTTTACACATAGTGGACTATAAATGTTTATTTTGAAGGGATGATAAACTAAGTCCTGTATAATACTTCATTTGTATATACAGAGATTCTAATTTTCCCATTACTATTCTGAAATTCATCCTTTTAACCTGATCATCTACCTCTCAAAACAGCCTACTTTCATTCATACCCCTGTTAAAATGTGTTGCCATTCTAAGAACTATCTATATATTATATATGATTTCATATATGAACTCTGGAATAGAACTTGAAATAGCCTAGACACTGGAATATTGCTGTTTCCAAAAATTAGTAGTCAAATTGACTTAACATTAAAATCACATCAAATAAAATTCAATCTTTCCTAATGATTTAGAAGGCAATCACAATCTTGCAAAAATTCAAGATCAGCAGTATAGTTTAAATTCTCATCACAGAACACTGAAAAAAATTAGTTAGTTATTTTAGCCTCTTGGTTATTTGAATTTTATTTTATTTATTTTGAGACAGAGTCTCACTCTTGACCTGGCTAGAGTGCTCTAGTATCGTAGGTCACAGCAACCTCAAACTCCTGGGCTCAAGTAATTCTCCTACCTCAGCCTCCCGAATAGTTGAGGCTACAGTTGTGTGCCACCATGCCCAGCTAGTTTTTAAATTTAATTTAATTTTTTTTTTTTTAGTAGAGATGGGGTCTCACTCTCCTTCAGGCTGGACTTGAACTCCTGAGATCAAGCAATCTATTAGCCTTGGCCTCCCAGAGTGCTAGGATTACAGGTGTGAGCCACCACACCTAGCTGGTTGTTTGAAGTTTAGATACGCCCATATTCCCATATACTGAAGGTGGTGGGTTCAAACTCGGCCTCGGCCAAACTGCAAAAACAGAAAAATAGCCGGGCGTTGTGGCGGGTGCCTGTAGCCCCAGCTACTCGGGAGGCTGAGGCAAGAGAATTGCCTAAGCCCAGGAGTTGGAGGTTGCTGTGAGCTGTGTGACATCACAGCACCGTATTGAGGGCGATAAAGTGAGACTCTGTCTCTACAAGAAAGAAAGTGTAAAGCCTAAACATGTTTATATCAACTGAGCACACAGGCCTAACGCTCAATATTCCGTGGGTTCAGCCCTATGAGCCAACTAAATGAGTTAAACATCTTTGCAAATGTGCACAGGTCTCCCGACTCATAAAAGACAGGTGAGAGAACTCGGCTAGAATTCGTTCAGGTTTTAGTTCAGACAACAGCAGCAGCACATCATCTCCTACCCTGGTGTCTTTAACTTATTTGGAACCATACTATCCTACCCTTGGTGCTGAAATCACCTCAGTGACCCAGAAGTAGGCTTGAATCTATCTAGATTCTTGAGACTGCTTTGGACCGTGCATAGAGAAGCGCTACTAGCCCAGAGGCAGGAAGCCTGGGTGGGTCTGTTCTTGCCTAAGGACACACTGTGAGCAGGACCAAACAAATGCTATAGCCTGCCTCCTTATCACAAAATAAAGGGGCTAGCTAGCCTAAATTGGTGGATTGCTAAATTTAGTGAGCATTAGCATTTTCTGGAGATTTTTGTGATAAATGTGGATTCCCCTTCCCCTGAGATGATTTTGATTTATACATCTAGGGTAGGGACTAGGAATTTGCCTTTCCAATAAGCAACCTCCTCTGCTCACTCTCCCGCCCCTCCTCTAGGAGCACTGATGGGTAAAAGCTGAGGACTGCCCCTAATTTCAAGGTAGCCCCGAAGGGCCCTCTAAGCCAGTGGTTCTCAACCTTCCTAATGCCAGGATGTATTTTCATTGTTAGAAAGAGGTCGCGACCCACAGGTTGAGAACCGCTGCCTAAGCTCTAAAATTCTGATTTTATTAAACAAAAGTGCAGTGGGTGTACATACTTCTCAAGGAAAAGATCATAAGTTGTCACAGGCTTTCCTTTTTAGGCTTCCAAAATCAAACATTTCATGTTCTTAGTCAATTTCTAAAAATTGGCTATGGCTACATAGAAACAACCTTAGTTCGTTTTACCAGTGTTTTTCCACAGTATTCTTATCTCCACTGGGAGTATCGTGTTCACCTTAGACAGAATTAAAACTTTAACCCCAAATCCAACATATTTGTCTTTGAAAGAACAGAGAATGATTAGGAAAGATTAGAGGCTGGTGGCCTGATGTAGATTCATTTTCTAAAAACAACACATGCCATTTATTTGAAGAAGAAAATACCAGCTTTTTCAATTAACTGCAAGATTTCCTTTACTATCATAATAGCAAATCATGGACTAAAAAGGTCTGAAACAATTTCCCACAAAAATACACAGTCTGGGATTTTACTTTATCATTATGAGGTTTTCAGTGGGGGGAAAAATGTGTTTTCTTAATAATGACTGTTACAAAAACACATTTTTTTGGAGGGTGCCAAAGCTGGACCCTGAAAAGCGACATTATGGGGAGAAAAATAGCACTGCAAAGTAGAGACCAAAAACAATTAATTGAAATAACTAATTAGAGCTTATTTACATATTATATTTTTATGTACTTTCAAACAGACTTTCAACGTTTCTAAATTAAAGGGCATTTGTAGTAGGGAACACTCCACATGTTGGATCAAAGAAAATACATTCTTCCCAGTCTCTTTTTAAAACTTTTCAGAGTGTATTCAATTCACAAGAACAAAAAACTATCTCCCAAGAGAACCCACTGATATTTTTTTTTTTTTTATTGCTTCCCACCCCACTTCAAATCTTTAATGAACACATGCTCTGAAGAGCTTAGCTTCCCCTCTGATACACTTTTGGAAACAAATGTCACCATTTAACCAAAATCCTATTTGCTGCATGTATAGTCCATTTCCCAAATGGCCTTTCACTAAATACACCCAAAAGAATCCTTTGCTGAGGGCCGAAACAGAATTTTGGCATAATTCACCACAAAAGCACAATCTTGCTTCTAACAAGTGTATCTAGTGAGCTCAATTGGCTGCAGTAGGGTGTTATTGAAGCTGAGATCTTGAGGAGCAGCCAACCGTCTTCTTTCTAGTTCACGGCCACCAACTTCAGCCTTCTTTTCCCTGAACAGCAGTTGGAAAACGTGTGGGAATAAGAAGGAAAAAACAAGAGCTGTGGGTGGATCCAGGTGACTCTCTCTCCTTAGGGAAGGAACTTATACAATGCTAAGTGAGTGTCTGTCTAATTTGGTAAGGTAAGTCCGGTGTTATGTATTTGGAAGGTAGAAGTGCTCTAAGAAAAGTACAAGTGCAACAAAAAGAAAGAAGAGAAGGTGCCTTAGTGAAAAAAGGAAAAGTAATAGAGTAAGAGAATGAATTTTCATTTGCTCTATAAAAATAGAAAGAAAAAAACTCCTAGTGAGTTTCACACCCCCTTTTACTGTATGCACAGGGTAGGGGAGAGGCCCATAAGAATGAGGAAGGGGACTTCCTTCTCCTATCCTCCAGAGTCTCGACCTGGAATGATGAGCTACCATAAGCAATACGTATGAGTGTAGCTTGAAGGCCTTGTCTTTGATCATATGTTCTTAAGACCAGATTTTCCAAAATGAAGGAAAAGAGAAATGGCAGGGGTTGCGGGGGGGGGGGGGGTGTTCCAGGAATTCTTACTTTATAAGAATTAAGGGGAAAAGCCATAAAGAACTTAGCTTTCATAGCTTATAGTCTATAACCATTGGCTCGTTAAGTAGTTAAATGTTGAACTCTAATTTTTAAAATAAAGTGTCACATTTGTTATATAATTGAAAGTCTCACCTAGGACAAAGCTAGGCGCAGTGTTTAAACAGGATCGTTTAACACTGGCACAACCAATTTTTGCAGTGTCTCTTTGGTATCCATTAAAGGAAGTAGAGGCAAAGCAAACATGGGCCCCAGACTTGCCTCCTCCACTGCTGGAGGGGCCAGAGCTGAGATGTGGGACTGATCACGTCTGCGTGGTGGAACTGAGGCTAGGGAATTCTACATAACTGGAATGGAAAAGGGGCAAAGGTTGAGGGACACTGAGAAAGACCTCCTTGGAAATCAGTGGTCCAAAGTGCTGAGTCATAAAGTAGGAGTCACAGAATCAATTAAGACATTAAGCATTTGAATGGAGAATCAGGCACATGTCATTGAGTGTGCAATTTTGTCTGTTACAAGACAAATAATATCCAGGAGCATCTCAAACAGAACTAAAGGAACAAAAGGGGAAATCCAGAAGCATCAATCATATACCACCTGTAGCTGCTAATGCGGATAGTATAGCATGCTGCTCAGAGATCCTTTGTGGAGTTTGTGGACCCAGTTTAAGCTGTAACACTTCAAAATCGTTTTGTCCATAAGGTTTTAAGTCCCTTGATAATGAATTCTCTTCCCAGGGGATGCAAACTTCAATGGCTGGGAGAGAATACACATGCTCAATACAATCCTGAAGTGCACGGACTGGTTGTTTCCAAAGCTATACTGAAATTTACTCCCATTCACCACAAGAGAATTTTTCCCTGATGGGCGTCATTTTATGTTCATCTACAAATTTGACAGGAGTGAGAGACTATATACGAAAAACTATCATTCCTTGTTGGCCGAAACTGTGACTCGTGAAGTTCTGCTGCACAGTCAGAGGGCTGGCGCATGTTAAATGGCATAAATAATACCTAGAAGAAAACCCTTCCCACTGGGGCTGACTCATATTTAGGCTAACTTAAGCTGACACTTGTAGAATGGACTGCAGCTATGGCAAGGACAGCTATGTCCTTAAGAATCTAACATAAGAAAATAGTGACTAATTCTCACGTAAATTGGATTCAATTTTGACCAAAGTATATGACTTAAACATTAATTTTTAGTTCAACTTGTCAATATGTTGTTTAGGATATTGCATCCTTATTTATAAGTGAAATATGTTTGGAATTTCCCTTTACAACAATATATTTTCTCCAATTTCAATATCAGGTGTAACCAGATCAAGTAGAATGATTTTGAAATAGTTCTTCTTTTTCCATTGTCTATAAGATTTGGCATGATCTGTTTTTTGAAACTGTCTTTTACTTTTATTTATATAATATTAGTTGTCTATTTTTTGAGACTTTGGAAAAAAAAAATAAGAAGTTAACTGATGACTTCATACTGAGCCTCAGAGTCAAAGCATTCTTTTTTTTTTGAGACAGAGCCTCAAGGTGTCACCCTGGATAGAGTGCCGTGGCCTCACAGCTCACAGCAATCTCCAATTCCTGGGCTCAAGCGAGTCTCCTGCCTCCGCCTCCCAAGTAGCTGGGACCATAGGCGCCCGCCACAACGCCCGGCCATTTTTTGGTTGCAGCCGTCATTGTTGTTTGGCAGGCCCGGGCTGGATTTGAACCCGCCAGCTCAGGTGTACATGGCTGGCGCCTTAGCCCACTGAACCACAGGCGCCGAGCCGAGTCAAAGCATTCTATAATAGACATACTCTTATTTGACAATGTGAACGTTACTTTCTTGGCAATATTAATAATAATATTGCTTAATATTTCGATGCAGTAATCGTCTGTTTTCTTTTCTGAATATATTTATCTTTGTTTATTCTTTACGTGGTTTTTGTTCCTAGTCCTTATCTTAAACATTGTTATTGTTATTAAATTTTAAGCCTTTTAAATTCTGTGGAGGCAAAAAGTGGAAACCTAATTAACACATGTATATGTAAAAAATAAATAAATAGTCTAACATAAGTATATAACTCCTCTAGGACCAAATGGAGGTACCTAACTAAGGAATTTTCCTTTTAACACAGCAGTGTGGCAAATACAATGCTTGTCAAGTATGAGCACTGTGCCTGGACACAGTCAATGTTTGATACATATTATATCTAAAGAGGCAGAGACAGAAGAGAAAGAGATTGAGAGCAACAGATAGCAACTGTCCAAGACACAGTCCATCTATGAAGTAATATCACATATTATTTTATTAAACTTACAGAACTAAGACAACCAAAGAAATACTACCGATTCAGACTGGAAGCCCCAAACTAATTTAATTGGTTTAAAATTTAAAGGTATCCTAAAAGCGGTTAGGCGAGTTTCTTGTTTTTTGGTGTTTTTGCACTAAGTATTTACATAACTCAGGCTAACTCAGCTTTGACTGGTAGGACCTATGCTGTATTAACAGTGCTGAAGGCTGTAGGTTTAGGTAAGAAATGAAGTAAAATCACATGTCAAGTAATTACTGCTGATTGAAAATATAAACGTGTTAAACTCTACAATGTTTATTTAATCTCATGGAATGTTGTGATTAAGATTATAAATTATGTGAAATAAATTCATAAATACCAAGTAGATTCCAACTCAAATTGAGAAGTGTCAAGATTTATTGGTTTTTCAGGTAACAATGATTGAGAACCTAAAGTCAATATTTAGTTAAATTTATCTTGAAAGGCAATAAATCTTGATTTTTGCTAAGGCATGTAAGTAAATATGTGCACCATTTGAAAGATTTTGACTGCTTTTCTGTCTACTGAATATCTACTTTGAGTTGTAAATATAATGATAACACAGATTTTTCAAGACATGATTTGATTGGGGGGTTCCTTTTAATTCTTTTTATGATAAGGTGTTTTAATAGCATATTAGTGTAAGATGAGGAAAGTTTAATAGTGAGATAACATAATTTCAGCTTCTAGTATATTTGAATCAGTCTAAATGTAGTATTCTTTAATCCTGTTTTCTTCTTTGTAGTCTATGACTAGACGTTTTCATTTACTTCTGTATCTGTTCTTACTTTTCTCAAAGACTTTCAAGAAAATGGTAAGCAACATAAAAATGTTGCTTTTTTTATAATACTAAATAAGCAATAACCAAGTGGTTGAATACATACTTATACTGTGTGTATTACAACCTTGGCACTGTTATAAGTACTTTATATACATACATACATATGTGTGTATGTGTATAGTCATTCAATCCTCGTATCAATTCTGTGAGGTAGGTATCTTCCCCAGTTTTGAAGAAACTGAGGTAGAAGATGATAATGTAATTCTGTCCAAGGTTGTACAGCTGCTAGAAAGATAGGGCCTAACATTAATGAAAGTGGTTGATGTAGCCCTTTATGAACAATACCTTTCAGCTATAAACGTGAATTTTCACATAGCTATCTCCTGGGAAAAGATATTATAAAAACTTTCCCCTGCAGATGATAAAATGACAAGGACAGAAAATATGAATCAGTTTATACAAAAGAACATAATTTAGCTCATCAGTGAATTTAGTCTGGAGCCTCACAAGCATGACCGTCGCCTCAAACATGGAGAGTGAGGGAGGCAAGAATTCAAATCTCTGAGGGGAAAGCAGAAGATCAGAGAGGAGCAAAGGAGGAAGCCATCCCTACTAAATGTGGAGGTGGAGGAAGGCGGTGTAGACATAGGGGAGTTTGAACTGGGCCTTGAAGAAGAGATTTGGGAAGTGAACATTTGTAAAGGCTGAAGTCTGAAAAATGGGAGCGTGTTTGGAAAACATCACATATTCTAGTTGCCTGAGGAGCATTGTAAGTAGAGGGGGGTGGACGAAAGACTAAAGCTAGAACGTAAGAATCCTGAATGCTCAGGGAGTAGAGGCCTTATTAATCAGCAAGATATAGGAACAGCTAGAGGTGTTTGAAGCAGAATAGCAATGTGAACTTTGAAAAGATTAATTAGCAAGGAAAAAAACTTGAAGTAGAGAGAACCAGTTGCTAAGTTAGTGTACCAGTCCAAGCTTAATTAGGCGGTAGGCTTGGAAACAGGAAGGAAGAAAGAGGAGGAGATAGTACAGGGACAAAATGCAAATGACTTGGCAGCTGACCGATGGAGAGGGCATGGGAAGGGAACCCTCAAAGATGCTCATGATGCTTTGAGCCTGTGACCATTATGTAAGAAATCCATCAAACAGGAGTTGGTGGTTTCAGAAAGAAAATACTGTTTGCTTGGGGCATTGACTCCAAAAAATAGAGTTCAAAAACTTTGAGCCACCAGATCAACTGATGCCTAAAGCTCAGCAGATTGAGAATAAATTCCTTTTTATTGTAAAACCAGTTTGAATTGGATGTTCTGTTACTTGTTACTAAAAGCATATGATATATTTGATATTAAATGATGGCTGGTGAGGATTCTATTTCCATAACTTGTTATTTTTATCTAAATCTGTTCAGATGCAGAAGTTTTAGATTATAAAATAATACGTATTTCAACAGGACATGTATTACTGTGTAAAGATGTGAGGAAAAACTGAGTAAAGAAAAGATGATGTAGTTAGTAGTCCTTATTTCTTTCTTTCTTTCTTTCTTTTTTTTTTTTTTTGCAGTTTTTGGCCAGGGCTGGGTTTGAACCTGCCACCTCCAGTATATGGGGACAGCGCCCTACTCCTCGAGCCACAGGTGCCACCCTAGTCCTTATTTTTTGATAGCGCAGTGGTTCTCAATCTGCAGAGATTTTGGTCCTAACAGGGGGCCTGTGTAATGTCTGTAGACAAAAGGGTGGCCAGGGGCAGTGACTGGCATCTGGGGATAGAGGACAGGGACACTGCTGAACATCCTGCAATGCACAAGCTAGCCCTCCACAACAAAGAATTATTTGACCAAAGTATCAATACTGCCACTATTGGAAAAACCCTATGACAACAGAAAGAGGGCAAAATAAAAGATGAGTATACTGATTCTACTTAATCACGTTTCTCTGCTAGCAATGGATATAACATTTATTATGGGGAGAAGGAAAAGCCCTTTTACCAATTCTACTTTCTTACTTAAAGAAAACAGTTCATGCTGCTTGGATGGTTTAGAGTAAAGTAATGTCATATAAGAGAGGCCTTGTCTATACTGTACTAAGACTGCCTACTTGTAACTTCTGCTCTAAGCTCAGGCTCTTTTCTTCACAAATTACTCCTTGTGGTTAAACATTTGCCCACCAAGAACTCTTATTTGAAAAACAAGTGCAGAAACAGAAAGGGCTCAGCTAAGCTGATTATTTCAAATATGAAAGCTGCTAGTGCTTTAATGCTTTAATGCTCTTTGTCACAGGTAACCTCCCTCTCTCTGTGGTATTAGTTCTATCTTCAGCACTGGGGCTTCTTCTACATTCTCTTGCAATCCCAGACAAGGAAGGGAGGTCAAGCTCACCATCCTTGAAACAATGTGAGTGCTGTACTGGTCTACTTGGAACTTCCATATGGAGAGAGATTTGGGGAAGATATTTTATTAAAATAGATAATTTTACTGGAATAATTAAGAACCAGTGCCAAGCCACATTAGAAGCTAAAACAAAAGGAAAAAAAAAACTCAGTAATGCTAATCCCATCTCTATTTAAACTTTTATAGTTTGTTCATCATGTATTTTTTGCATTAATTTTGATTTAAAAAATATTACATTAAAATATGATTTATCTTGCTCCTGAGGGGTTTGGGTGCCCTTAAAATCTGTGCTCAAAGTAAGTACCTCACTTAGCTTATTGTAGTCCAAGACCCACTCTGAATGCTTTTGCCTCACTGAGAACCCAATGCCTGCCCCAATTGTATTCTTTTTACACGGATTCCTCTGGTATTTAACATAATATTACATCATTGCTAACTCTGTTTGTGATCCAGTTACAGTTCTACTCTGATTGCTTCAAAAAGTCAATAACCTCTTATTGGCTTAGAAATTCAGGTTATCCCTTTGGTTTACCAGGAAAACCACCTGTCTTTCCTTCCTCTGGCTCTGAAACTTATGCTTTCTCCGAGTTTGGATTTAGAAGACTCTTCCTACATCTTCCTCATCCAGGCTACAGCTTTTCTCCTACGCAGTGTCCCAGCAGAGTCCCCTCTGACTTCTCTGTCACGTCCCTGCCCATTCTCAATGCATGCTTCTCTTTCCTTACATTTTTATAAGAGTCTCGTCTCTTTGAACTTTACAACATCTTTAAAACCAAACCTGTCCTCTTCTTTGCTAAAACCTCCAAAAACATCCTGACAGCATTTCTTAGAGTAATTCTACTTGAGCTATTTTAGTAATGACAACAATTTGACAAAATTAAAGTCATGAAAGTGGATCCAAGTAGTAGTAGGAATAGTCTCAAAGTGAAAAAGATTACTTTCATCAGCTTCCTGTAAATCCATGCTTGAATTTCTTCATTGTTCACCCCAAGCCAAATTCTCTTTGTTCTATAAGATGTAGCGTCTTCCTCGGCCTACTTTCTTCCTTCATTCTTTTCCCTCTTCCTTCTTTTCAAGCTCTATGTCTCTCTAGAAACACAAGTTTGTGACCACCTCTAAAGGTAATCTTCTAACCATATGTTCAGAATTTGCAGACAGGCTGCTTATATCAAGCTATTTAGACTCAGTACTCAAGACTGAGGTAGGAAATTCCTATTTTCTGGTCCTCATCTTGCCTTTTGAAAGGAATTCCCCAGAGCAGTGATTTTCAACTAGTGTGTCGCAGCACACTGGTGTGCCGTGAAAGGATCTTAGGTGTGCTGTGAAAATTTTAAAGATCTTTAATTAAATAATTTTTGAAAGACATTCAAAGCACAGTGTTATTTGTTTTTTTTTTTGTTGTTGTTGTCGTTTTACTTTTTCTTTTTCTTTTTTTTTTTTTTTTTTGAGACAGAGCCTCAAGCTATCACCCTGGATAGAGTGCTGTGGCATCACAGCTCACAGCAACCTCCAATTCCTGGGCTCAAGCGAGTCTCTTACCTCTGCCTCCCAAGTAGCTGGGACTACAGGCGCCCGCCACAACGCCCAGCCATTTTTTGGTTGCAGCCGCCATTGTTGCTTGGCGGGTCC
>CAUYON010067268.1:0-28729 GCA_963573935.1 Arctocebus calabarensis | reverse complement strand
CAAGAAAATGCCATGAAGGCTATCTGTAACAGTACGATCAAAACATTTCTGAATGTATATGAATCGTGCCCTATGATTGCACCAATGTACAGAATTATGATTCAATAAAATTATAAAAATAAATAAATAAATAAATAAATTATGCTGACCAAAAAAAAGAGTAAACAAAAAAGAATATACTTACAGTGCTTTGAACTTCTTTCGAAAATAATTTAATTAATAATCTTTAAAAATGTTCTTGGCACAGTGGTTGAAAATCACTGCGCTAGAGCACTTCTAAAGAGCACATCAGTGTCACACAGGAGAGCATTTTTTTATCTGCCTGCCCTCCCATTCTAAGGAGGCGGAGGACATAGAGAATTCTTAGGAAATTGGAGTAGCTCACAAGTGTTTGGGCTCTCCCTTGTGTTTGTGCTTCTTAGAAAGTAGCTTCATCCCTACAATCTTACAATCAAGGCAGTTTTTTTCTTCTGTAACTTAGTGAAGTAAATTTTAAGTCAAATGTTTAGAACTTCAAGACATCTTTTTCCACAGAAAGCATTAGAAAGCCCACCCCATAACAGCCTTTACGAAACCAAACTATAGTCATATCCCAATTCCTTCATTGTTTTATTTTTTCATTTTTTTAAATTAACAAATGATATCTGTATGTATTCATGGGGGACATAGTGACATTTCAATACATATAGTGTATAGTGATCAGATCAAGGTAATTACCATATTTGTGATTTCAAACATTGTTTTTAATTTCCTTGCTTATTTTTTATTTGTATTTCTTTGGGGCTTCTTTATTTTTGTTTTTTTTCTTGAGGCAGAGTCCCACCCTATGCCCTGAGCAGAGTGCAGTGGCATCACAGCTCACTGCCACCTCAGGCTCAGGCTGTGGGCATCTGCTGCCTCAGCCTCTGGAGGAAGCCACTGGGATTACAGGTGCTCACAGTGGCACCCACCTGGGTTTTTCCATTTTTTTCATGAGTCAGGGTCTCAATCTTGCTCAGCCAAGTTGCACTCTGGAGCTCAAGCATTTCTGCCTTCTCAGCCTCCCACAGTGCTGGGATTATAGGTGTGAGCCACTGTGCCTGGCTTTCTTTTCTTTTTTTTTTTTTTTTTTTTTAAGCAGAGTCTCACTGTGTTGCCCTTGGTAGAGTACCATGATGTCACAGCTCACAGCAATCTCATTCTCTTGCCTCAGCTTCCCAAGTAGCTGGGACTACAGGCACCTGCCACAACGCCCAGCTATATTTTGTTGTTGTTGTTGTAGCAGTTATCATTGTTGTGTAGCAGGCCTGGGCTGGGTTCAAACCTGCCTGCCTCTGTGTATGTGGCTGGTGCCCTAACCACTGAGCTACAGGAGCCAAGCCAAACTTTTATTTTTTTATATTGTGAATATTAAACATCCTTCTTCTAGCTGTTTGAAACTGCATGATGTATTATTAACTGTAGTCACCCTGAAGTAGCATAGAACACTAGAACTCATTCTTCCTATCTTGCTATAGTTTTGTTTACTTTAACAAATCTTTTTCTTCCCTCTACTCTTCCTAGCCTCTAGTACCCTCTGTTCTACTTTTTACTTCCACGAGATCGACATTTTTTTAGGTTCCACTTGTAAGAGAACATGCATCGTTTAACTTTTTTTTCCTACCTTATTTCACTTAACACTGTGTCTTCTAGTTCTAACTAGGTTGGATGAATGATGGGATTTCATCAAGAATGATGGGATTTTGTTTTTTATGGCTGAATAGTATTCCATTGTGTATATATACTACATTTTCTTCATTCATCAGTTGTTGGACACCTAGTTTGATACCATATCTTGTCTATTGTGAATGGTGCTGCAATAAACATTGGGGTACATATTCTTTCTGATATAATTATTTCCTTTCTTTTGGGTAAATTCTCAGTAGCCAGGTTGCTGGATCATATGGTAGTTCTGTTTGTAGTTTTTTTGAGGAACCTCCATACTGTTCTCCATGTGGCTATACTAATTTACATTCCCACTAACAATGTTTAAGAGTTGTCTTTTCTCCATATCCTTGCCAGAGTTTGCTTATGTTTTGTCTTTTTGATAATAGCCATCCTAACTGGGATTAGATGTTACCTCATTGTGGTTTTGATTTGTGTTTCCCTGATGATTGGTGATGTTGAGCATTTTTTCATCTATTTGTTGGCCATTTGTATGTCTTCTTTTGAGAAATGTCTTTTAACTGGATTTTCTTTTTCTTTTTTTGCTGTCGAGATTTTTGAGTTTCTTGTGTATTCTGAATATTAATACCTTGTCAGATGAGTAGTTTGCAAATATTTTCTCCCATTCTGTAGATTGTCTTTTCACTGTGTTTCCTTTGTTAGGCAGAAGCTTTTTACTTTGATATAATTGCATTTGTTTATTTTTGGTTTTGTTGCGTGTGCTTTTGAAGTCTTATTCATAAAATCTTTTAATAGGTGCATGTCCTAAAGTGTTCCCACTCTGTTTTCTTTTACTAGTTTTATCATTTCAGGCTGTACAGTTAGGTCTTTGATCCATTTTGAGTTGAGAGGTAGGGCTCAAGTTTCATTCTTCTGTATATAGAATCCAGTTTTCCCAGCACCAGTTATTGAAGAGACTCTTGTCTTCAAAGAGTGTTCTTGGCCTCTGTCTCTAAAATCAGTTGGCTATAGATATGTGGACTAATTTCTGGGTTCTCTCTTTTGTTCTATCAGACTATGTGGCTGTTTTTAGGCTAAAGCCATGCTGTCTTGGTTACTATAGTTTTGTAGTATATTTTGAGGATTGGTAGTGTGCCTCAGCATTTTCTTTTTGTTTAAGATTGCTTTAGCTGTTCTCTGTCTTTTGAAATTCCATACAAATTTTAGGATTTTTTTTTCTATTTCTGTGAAGAATGTCATTTTATAAGGATTGTATTATACATTCAGAAAAGAAAACAATTACTGCATCAAAATATTAAGCAATATTAATAATAATAATGCAAAGAAAGTAACATTCACGTTGTCAAATAAGAGTATGTCTATTATAGAATGCTTTAACTCTGAGGCTCAGTATGAAGTCATCAATTATTTATCTTCATTCATTCTTTACAAGGTTTTTGTTTCTAGTCCTTATCTTAAACATTGTTATTATTAAATTTTAAGCCTTTTTAATTCTGTGAAGGCAAAAAGTGGAAACCTAATAAACAATTTAAAAAATTTTTTAAATACATAAAGAAGTATTACAAGTCAATAATAAACAGAAAATAACCACATTTAATAAATGGGTGAAAGGCTCGGCGCCTGTGGCTCAACGGGCTAAGGCGCCAGCCACGTACACCTGAGCTGGCGGGTTCGAATCCAGCCCCGGGGCCCGCCAAACAACAATGATGGCTGCAACCAAAAAAATGGCCGGGCGTTGTGGCGGGCGCCTGTAGTCCCAGCTACTTGGGAGGTGGAGGCAAGAGACTCGCTTGAGCCCAGGAATTGGAGGTTGCTGTGAGCTGTGATGCCATGGCACTCTACCCAGGGCGACAGCTTGTGGCTCTGTATAAAAAAAAAAAAAAAAAAAAAAAGAAAAGGAAAACTGAATCCAGTTCTGACAGAACCTCAAGCTGTCACCCTGAATTCATTCACCCTGCAGAATGAATTTTTCTGCAGTTCTGCCTGAAAAATTGCTTTCTCTACAATGGACTGAGGTACCACATGTCAAATGACCATGTAAGGCCAGAGCAATGAAAGCCTACAGTCAGGCAGGAGAAATATTTCAGTATTCATTATTAAGTAAGCATAATATTTTTTCTGCTATCTGTATGTGGAATTGAAGAGCCTGTATCAAAATCAAGGATTGGCAAAAATGTACAGCAAGTCAGCTGTTTTTATCATTTTCTGCACACATGGCAGGCAATGCTATTAGATCATATGCTATTTCTGACTGGGCCTGCATATAGCCTTAAAATCTTTATAATGGATGGATACTTATTATACATTTTTGATTGATTCATAACCATTCTTTCTTCATAGCAGCACCTGTATGATTTTGGGTTAGCTGGATAAAATGATAAGACAAAGTAACCCACCTTGTTACTATGGAGAATGAAAGATTTTCTAGAAGCTATGACAGGCTACTTCTGGAAGGTTTGACTGTCCTAGGACTGAGCAGTGTGCATGTAACTTAAACTTGGCTGGACAAAAGCATTCTTTCCAAACAGTTAGAATCTCAAGCAAAATTACTCAGGATTGGAACAAACAAACAAATAAAACATAAATGAGGAAGTGGGGAATGATCTGCTGCTCTTTGGTTTCTCTTTTATTCCTAAAGATCTTTCCTTGCCTTCCATCTATTTCCTGAGCTTCCCAATAACATTGTTCCAATAAGATTTTTGTGCATAAGTTAGTGGCTATAATCAAAAAATCATAATCAATACCATTCTTATTCAGTCAGAGTTGGCACGTGATTTAAAAGCCAATGGGTGCGTGATTTAATACCAATGGCACAAGATTTCAATCTAATAGAATTTAAATGTGAAAATATGCTATGGTGTTTTTATACTATGTCAACTTGGCTAAGCCAGAATTATATTTCCCAGAATCCATTTCTCCATATGGTTCCAAGTTAGAGTTGGCCAAAAGAGAAAATTCTGTGAGATCTGGAAGGTGGAAGTGAAGTAAGAGCCATAGTGAGCTGAAGATCTCTGTGGTTACTATCAGTGAGACATACTTGCTGATGGGTTCTTACTCTCTTTTTCATGCCCAGATCCTCTTCACAAATGTTATCTCTGAACAAAAGAGACTCCAGATGCACAAGTAAATGTAGAGTCAAGAGCCTTCTCTCTTCTATTCCACTACTTTTTGTTTGTGGTCCTATTTTGGCAGCTAGAAGTACTTGGTCTTTTGGATTCATTGGAAAAGTTTAATTTGTTCACTTGCTACATTCCTTTAAAAAGGCCCTTTTCTGTGATTCTACAATTCTCTCCTTTAGTCTGTTATCTCTTCAACTTCTTCAATAATTGAGTAAGATTTTATTCCTATAATCTCTTTATGATATTCACAGAGCTTCTATTTCCATCACTGAATTCTGATTGCAATAGTTATTGGTACCAGAATTAGTTCTGGGAGAACAAGACATTAAAGGTTGTAGTCTATAATTGATTCAATGATTTGATTATGTTTAATGACATTAATGTTCTTGATTCCATAGTAAAAGTTACTCTGGTAAGCCAGGTCATGTAGTGGCAACATACTTTCTTAAATTATCTGTGATTCCACCTATAATCATATGCCCATAAAAGTAAAGATGATGGTCACCAAGTGCTATGGAACACTTTATTGAAAATGAATATAATGGTGTTGGTTTGTTGCACTGGATAAACATAGAGAAAGAAAATGAGTTCAAAGTTTTAAATTCCCAAAACAACCACTGGGACTATTTCTTGTATAATTTTTAAAAACTAAATCTGAAGTCTAATCTTGACAGTAGCTAAATGGTAATTCAACCTTTCAGAATTTCTTATACTATTAATTAATTTCTTTTTTTTTCTTTTTGAGACAGAGCCTCAAGCTGTCACCCTGAATAGAGTGTCATGGCATCATAGCTCACAGTATCCTCCAATTCCTGGGCTCAAGCGAGTCTCCTACCTCTGCCTCCCAAGTAGCTGGGACTACAGGTGCCCACCACAATGCCCGGCCATTTTTTGGTTGCAGTTGTCATTGTTGTTTGGTGGGCCTGGGCTGGATTCGAACCTGCCAGCTCAGGTGTACGTGGCTGGTGCCTTATCCCATTGAGCCACAGGTGCCAAGCCTAGTTAATTTCTTATACTATTAATATTGATTAATATTATAATTATACTATAATTAAAGCATTGATTGGGAAATTGTAAGGCCATGGAAAGTGAAATGAGAAATATATGCTGATTCTGATGATGCATAGAAACTTGAACTTTTATATCTTTTTTTTTTTTTTTTGAGACAGAGCCTCAAGCTATCACCCTTGGTAGAGTGCTGTGGCATCACAGCTCACAGAAACCTCCAATTCTTGGGCTCAAGCGAGACTCCTGCCTCCACCTCCCAGGTGCCCACCACAAATCCCGGCCATTTTTTTTTTTTTTTATTGCAGCCTTCATTGTTGTTTGGCAGGCCCAGGCTGGATTCAAACCTGCCAGCTCAAGTGTACGTGGCTGGCACCTTAGCCCGTTGAGTCACAGGCCCCGAGCTGAACTTTTATATCTTATTGAGCAGTAGAAAAAGCCTTTCCTCCTAAGTTTGAAAGATTTAGTCATCTCTTGCCTAAAGAACTTAAATGTCCTAGCCTTGGAATTAACTTGCAAAGGAATGCATATTACCTTGTGGACATGCCCCATGACCTTTTTTTTGCTTTTAGACCTATGGTAAGACTCAGGTTCTAGAATGTTTGGGGATAAGATCAAAGCATGAATTGGAGGTATAGCAAATCAAAAGGATTATAGTTATATAATGCACTGTAATTTCCATATACAGTATATATGTATGGAAATGAATGAAAGGATATCTGTTAGGGTAGATGACTACAATTTGGGTCAGGCTGAACGTACTGGAATTTGTTCAAAAAGCAAAAATTCTGTATTCAGTAAATGGTTCCAACTTTTGCCTTGCTTAGCTGACTGAAGTTGAGTTACTAGATTTCCTTTGGTGAACTACAAAGGAGGGTATCAAAAGGCTTAGGGATACTGGAATGTGGGGATAGATTTAAGTTGTAACATCTGATCACCCACCTATGTATTTGGCCCAAAGAAAGATCTGAAAGACATTTAAATACATTGGTTAAAGTAGTATTATCACCCTTCAAAAGCTCTTCAGTGGTTCTTCTCTGCAGACCAGGGATGACAGTAGGAAGTCCTGCCATTAAAATAGGATTTCTGAATTAAATAGAGATGATGGAGCCCT
Source organism: Arctocebus calabarensis (assembly GCA_963573935.1). Classification (NCBI taxonomy): domain Eukaryota; kingdom Metazoa; phylum Chordata; class Mammalia; order Primates; family Lorisidae; genus Arctocebus; species Arctocebus calabarensis. The sequence continues at coordinate 21,847 of CAUYON010067268.1, read as the reverse complement.
AAGGTTCCAGGGGCCCAGAGGTAGCACTTATTGCCAAAAAATGTGGGTAGAATTTGTGTAATAGGTAGCATATTTGAATAAATAATCAGAATGTTTCCACTCACAGTGAATTTTGTCATTAGCTAGTTGATCATAGTTGCCAAGGTTTGAAATTCATGAGCATCTTGCTTAAGTCTTATTTGATATAAAAAAAAAATGGAAAAACTCCAAGTCTTATGTACAGAAATTTGAATTGGATCACCAAAATAGAGAATTGATTCCTATTTGTGAGCCACTTTACATTTCCAGGACACCCTGGATGAAGGGGAGCCAGATTATTTTAAGGAAGCACTTGACACTGCAAAACTCAGCCTGTTTTTCTCTGGCTGTCACTAAAAGCGTCTCTGTCAATTTATAAGGGTACCCTGAAAAAATGGGAAATTTCCATATGGCTTAGAAATTACACAGTGGTTTTAAACTTCCAGTAATTCCTAGGAACACCAAATGCCACTGTGATCCACTAACCCAAAAAGAGTTTTTGGAAGTTAGGATATTAATGATGTTTTAGCTTAGGTTTGTCCTACTGTGGAACGAGTAAGTCCCCAAACTCATCTTCATCTTATTTCTCAGTTTCACAATGTTTTAACTGTAATAGACATACTACACAATTGGCATCTTATTTATTCCTTAACCCATGAATTGAGGGTGGGAAGGGCCAAAGGGAAAGCTTCTAGATCAGCCTTTATGTACAAAAATAGTAAACTGAGGACAATACATGTCATTCCTGAAAATGTCTCAATATGAATGCCACCATCATAAACTTAAAGAATGTAGGAATGATGACATCTAACATATTCCCATCCAACTCTCCTACTTGGTCTGTGCAGAAGAAAACATATGTTAGAGAATGACTTATCAGGTGGTAAGTTCAATTTATACTGTTTCGGGCATAGTTTAATCACTGGAACAGATGAAAACATTTCCTGTTATACAGTTACTGATTTATTTAATTTTTTTGTTTTGTTTTGTTTCCTTGCTTGTTACTAGGGACCACAAAGAACAGTTAACTTTCTTTTGGCAAGGCCAGCAATGTACCTCCCCCATGCTATTTAGGCTATAGCCACTTTCCTGCTCTCTTCCATAATCTAATCTGCAGGGTACTTGATTGTCTCTACATTTCACTGAACATCTATCTTTTCCACCACAGAGATGATATTTGATGACTACACCTGGTAAGCAGAAAGTGGTAACTACTATAGACACAGTGGTAGCACACATGTATGCCAGAGGGTTATGAATAAAATTCTAAAAAATTAAAGGACCTGCACCTTGGGGAAATAGTTTGAGTTTATGATAATCTGAGGCCTGTCAAGATATATCCTTCCAAGGTGAAGGATGAGTTTCTGTATCTGGACCCTCTTACTGTGGAGAAAGAAATTAGATGTCTTATAGGCCCTTTAAGATTATGAAGATAACATATATGACATTTCTAGAGTTGTTTGAAAAGACATAACTTTGAGGGAAGCCCGGAGAAAGGTTCAGGCTGGAGGTGATTGAATGGTGTTTGAGATAGATGTGGCTGACAGAGATGTGTTATGGAATTTTTGTCAGGACCTTCTAGTTGATGCACAGTGCAAACATTAAGGATTTTGGTTTGCCATGCTATCTTCTTCAGATAACAAGTCTACCTTTGAGATGTTTCCGGTTTGCCACCAGACCCATAAGAGCCTAAACCACCACTATAAGTAACCAACTTATTATATAATCTGACTTGACCATTTAAGACTTGAGTATTTTCTGACCATTAAGCCATAAATTTGGACTTGCAGAGCTTCATCTCATTCTAAATGGAAGCAATATATATAAGATCAGTCTTGAACATGTCCTGAAGACACAAACAAGTTGCATCAGATTGTCATGGTTCCCACTCCTCCTCCATTTTCTCTTATCTTTTAATCTACACTATATGGCCTCATGTAAAGTTCCTTTTGACAAGTCTACTGAGGAATAAAAATTTTTGATTTTCAGATAGTTCTGGATGACATGCGGATACTACCTGAAATGACTAATGATTTGGTTTAGAAGGATCATGATATAAAAATTGGTGACAAGATGTGTAGAAGTGGTATATAAATGAACATCTCCAATAGACAGAAGGTGAAGATATTTGTGTCCCATGCAATATTCAGCAAAAAGCATTTTTATCTTAGTAATTGGGTGGTCAGTATCACTTGTTTTGTGGATACCAGTCTCTGGTTACCTCACTTTTGCTCAGTAGGTACATGAATAAAATGGTCAACTAAGTTCAGCAAAATGGTCTTTCATCATCAAGGCCAATCTAGTAAGAGCTGTTGCTGAGTGATCAACCCACCAATAGCAGAGGCCAATGCTTAGTTCCAAACTGCATTATCCTCTATGGAGATCAGCCAGTGACCTATTGCTAGCTTGATTACATTGGGTCACATCTATAATGGAAGGGGCAATGCTTTATTTTTTTCTTGGATTAGATATTCTGAATATGAATCTGCTTTCCCTGCCTAAAATGCTTCTTCTAAAACCATTACCAGAGAATTTTTGGATGGTTTATTCACCATCATGGTAGTCTATATGGTATGTTTTTAAACACAGGAATTAATTTTACAGCAAATAAAATGTGGTGTTAACCAACACTTAAGAAGTTTACTGATGTTCATGTTCCCCAGCACCCTGAGACAGCTGCCCGGATGGGTTAAATGGTTTTTTTGAATACTGATGTATAGTATTGGCTGTGTGGCAGTATTTTATGGTCTGGCATAATGTCTTCCAGTATATAGTTTATGCTCTGAATCAGTGGTCAATGTGTGATGCTATTTCTCCTAAAGCTAGGACTTCCAGCCCCATGAATGAAGGATTAAAAATGGTCATAACTTTCTCATTATTATATTTAACAATTCAATAGTGATTTTTGTATCTGTTCCCATAATTTTGGGTTCTCCTGGTATATTTCCTATATATATGAAGTTCCCCCTTGCTCCATATCCAACTATATTTTCATGATACCAGGTATATTTAAGAGGTTACCTAAGTTTCATTTACATCTACATGGGCATGATGTTTGGGGATACAAAAGTCAAGAAAGGAGTGATACTGTATATTAAAGACTCTTAAAGACACCTCAGGCATCCTACTCAGCTTAAAACCAAGTAACTAGATTTTAAAATTTGGCAAAACTACAGTAAGGAGTAGATTGTTTTATTGTTAAAGATACTCAGACTTCACTATCACTAAAGCTACAGTGCTCACTCCTCCTCCTCCTCCCACAAAGCCACAGATACTTCAGTACCTTGAGGCTGAGATGCTAAGTTATTCCATTTAGTTTGAACTTGTGCATTCCTTTTCAGGTTGAGAGATAGAAAAAAATACCTTCTTCTCTTTGTTTCCTTAATTTTTCAAGACAGCTGGACTATTGCCCAGTCATATTGGCAAATCATACCCCTAATATATGCAGGAGATGATAAAGCTTCATCCTTGCTGATTTTTAGTGCATAGAAGCATATGGAATCAAAAAGTGCCAGACTCAGTTTTGCACTCCAGGAATGTGTGGGAGAGCTTACCAGTTCTTATGGGGTGAAGAAAAAGGAGACATGAGTGAAGCTCATAAAACAGTCTAGGTTTTCTTTTATTACCCTCACTTTTGGGCATTTTGAGATATATTTCTGAAAGGGATGTATTTATGAAAAATATAATATATTGCTTAAAATGTACTAGGCATCTTGCTATTTATAGGATTTTTAATTTTTTTTATATTTTGGGATCTTTTTTGTAAGTTGCCTCTTTTTTAAAAATCAAATGTACATCATCCCCAATTATTTTCTCAAGTAGAGATAGTTACATTTCTCACATTGCAATCTAGATGCCTTTTTATATGAATTTTAAAGTTGTTATATGTTAATTATGAATATTTATGGAGAACATAGTGATGTTTTGATATATAGTGTATAGGCTATAATATATAATCAAGGTAATTAGCATATCCATAATCTCCAATATTTATCATTTCTTTATGCTGGAAACATTTAATATCCTCTTTGTAGTTTTTTGAAGTGATGTATTATTGTTAACTGTAGTCATTCTACAGTGCTATGGAACACTAGGACCCATACTTTCGATCTAGGTGCAATTCTGTGTTTTTAAAAAAATTTCTCCCTATACCCTTTCCCTTGTTTCTTAAAATTGACATTTTAAGAAATTGTAATTGAGTACTTTTTAAGTCAATGACAATTTTTCTTTTAATTGGGAAAATTAAAAAAGGGAGAGTATGGTTTTAAAGTATGGTTTTATCTTTTACTTTAAATACAATGCTAATTTCTTTAATGCTCTAATGTCAGCCTGACGAAGTGCATATCATAGAGGAAAACTTGAATTTCCCTGGACACATGTTCACTTCCTAGTATCTTTGTTATAAATAGTAAACTGTACCCAGTTCTTCTTCCAGCACCTTAACATTCTTTCTCGGAACATCGACTCTCTCCATATTTGAAGTCAGTGAGAGCTCTAGTTAATGGGGCATATCTATTCCCTGGGGGTTTCACTTAGTCTTGTCCTAGAAATAAGTTTAAATATGTTTCCATAGTTCTGAGTATTAAACTAGTTTTATTAAAACAAATGTTCCTATCTACTCACGTGGGCAGAAGCACTGAGCCTGAGCAAGGAAACAAAGAAAGCTCCATTCAATCAAGATCTGAGAAATTTCCAGATTAAAATGAGATTCTTTTAGTCTACTTGTTTATTCATACTTTTAGGTGAAGCAATATCAATCTAAATACAAAGGTATGCAAAAAATCACAGAACAATTCTATGCTATTAAAGTAGATTAGCATTCATCATTGTTTATTTGTTTATTAGAGTGAAACATCTATTATTTGTTTCCTAGTCAATAATTTTCTCTCTCCTGATAATAATTTTATGGTTTTCCTCCAGGAAATATACCTCTTTTGTGGTAGGCAGAAATCCCCATCTAGTTCAAACGTGAAACAAATGACTCAGACCTTAACCAATTAGCACATTGCATTCTCATGGAAGTAGTGATTGGCTCAGGAATGGTCATGAGATCCCCTTAATGTTCAGAAGATGCAATGATGCTTTTTATAGCTGTGCCAGAATAAAGGATCTCTATTTTTTCCTGCTGGATATGAACGTTAGCAGATTAGTGACTATTGCAGCTGCTCTTATTATATAATCACATGGAGAAATGAAATCAACTTTAAGGAAACAGATTCAGAGAAATAGAGAAGAAACTATTTTGTGTATATCACTATCTGAGACTTGAATGATGATAAACCTGAATGTCTACCTCGCGATTACTTAGTTATTTGATACAAGTTCTCCTCTTGGCAGAAATAATTTTAACTGATATATTTATCAAAACTAATGTCACTGCTCTTAGTACTGGAGATATTAGGAGAGATAAAACCCTGCTTCTAATTTCAAGACACTCAGTCTTTGAGAGAACACACACACACATTATTCTAATATAAGATTTGTGCACAGAGTTTGGAACCAGAAGTTGGGGAGAGAATGAGTCAGAGAAGCCTTAACAAAATAGTGACATTCAAATTAAATCTTCAAAGAAATGTATATTTAAATAAAATTCCAATTTAAATTTGAGTTCCTTCAAAATCAGACTCTGACACAGACTTTAGGGAAAAGTACTGTTTTAAGGAGTTAATCCTAGGAGTCACAAGCGAGGAAATAGGAAAATGAAGCATAAATGGGAGAAAAGCTAATGAAAGGCATGTTGATAAATTATTGCAGGCAACTGAGATTCAGCCCCATTGGTAACCCTTTGGGAATTCATCAGACCAGAGGAACCACCAATTTTATCATGACTCTCATCCTTGTGTTGCCACTGAGATCTCTCTTTCAATTCTCAGTTTCACCTCTGTGCAGTGGAATATGCTCCTGTGGTAATGAGAAAAGCCACTGGGGAGAGAAAAAAGAGGCATACATTGTCAGTGCCCTGGGAGCCTGCTGTAAATAAACTGAGGTGAGTCTCTGGAATGTGGAGTAGCATCAACTTTATCTGTTACAATTCTGACTTTCTATGGGAAGTCTTATACCCTACCTACTTTATTTATGAATTCCCAGAGACTAGGAAGCTTTCATTGATTCCAAGTTTCTAACTGCAGTGAATGATTTATCTCCCTGTAGCTGTTTGCTTCCTTGTGCTTTGTATCAAACCTCATGGCAAACTTAGCCATTGATTGATTTCCCCTGAAAATTTATAGAAATAATTTTTTTTCAGAATGTGTTTTGATGGACATGTGTATGTGGCATGATCTTTAGAAGATAAGGCCAGTGGGAAAGTTTTCATCTCTGTAATAAAAATACCTTAACATTTAATGTCACACATTCTTGGTCTTGAAAAGTCCTAAGTTGCTGTCCTGGGCTGAGTTCCTTAGGAGTAGAGGCTGAAATAGTCATTCTGAGGCCACAGTTTACCGGGGGAGTGGCTCAAGTGAAATCTTTCAGGCAACGAAGAAAACAGTATAGTACAAGGGGGAAAGCTAGGGAAACATGCGGGTTCAATTGATTCCTCAGAGAGCTCTAGAATGAAAACAATACCACATCATTGTCCTTGATAAGACAAGAGGCAGCTTTTGTACCATTGTGTTAGACATTGTCTTTGTCTGCTGGTTACCTCTTGGGGGAGGATATAACCTCTTAGGCTTTTCTGTATTAGGGAGCTCTGGTTGTACAAATAATTTTCAGAAGAGTGCAAGTGTGAGCTGATAGCAGCCAGCTTTCGCAAAAGTTAGGAAAGTTGCACCTGTACTTGTTTTTCACAGGGGATCTGAATGGTACTGACACCTCTAATATGGACACTCTAAGCAATTTCTCAGTGAGCAGCCTCTTCTAAAGCTCTTGACTTCTGCAAAGGGGCTTATCTCCATTTTTTTTCTTTCAAAACTCCTCCCTTCTTCTCCACTTTCTTTCCAGCATTATTGCTTTTAAACATAAATCAATTTTTGATAGTATAAAAAATTAGTTTACAATCCCCCTTTAAAATGAGGCTTTCCTTCACCTACCAAAGGCTTTCAAACCAAATATGCTTAGCTAACCAAAAAGCCACTTGTTTGACTTTGTCTGGTTCTTGTTTAGCTTCATGAAAAACCTGACAGAGACCTTGAAATTTCATCATCCCATCATCTGTATCTGTTTCTGAATGTGGAACTATAGTTTATCACCAAAATCGCCTGCATTAACAGAAGAGTTGGTAGTTTTGATTTTAAACAGCAATGATTTTATCTCTACAAACGATGAATAAGAACCAGATGAGACAAGTTTGCTTTTGGTAGATGAAGCAGCATGTGCAAAAACACAGAGATGTGAACATGGTAAGCTCAGAAAAAGTGCAAGTTGTTCAGTTAGGCTTGAAGTCAAAATATGGAAAGAAGCAGGGGCCATGGGAAATTAGTTGCAGAGGTAGGTAGTGTGAAGAAATGTACAGGTACATAAATTTGGAAAGGAGAGCTTTCTTTCTTATAAATGGATACAGCCTGTAAGGTGGCCATTCTGACAGCCTGGGAAGAGGAGCTTCTAGCCAGAAGCCAGAAACATGTGTTTCAAGGGAGGGACAATGGGAACAGGAATTCATGCCGAGTGGGGTGGCCAAATATACATATTTAACAAACTATAGGAAGAGTCATGAATATTCATGAAAGGAGAAATATGTGCATGCACAATCAAGCCTTATGTCCCTTTGTTGGGGAGGGGGTCCATATTTAGAAATGATGGCCCTCTGATGCCAAAAGGCAAAGCAGAGAACACGATGACTCTGAACAAACACCATTGACCGATTAAAACCACTGTATGGCTGAGTGTCTGCTTTGTTGGTCTACAATAAAGGAGACTTAATGCTCCATTGTTAATTGATATAATCAGAAACAACTGCTTATTTAAGTTGCAGTTGGTCTGGTGGTCTCTTGTGAGGAAAGAATGTTGGTTAATTGTACCACCAAAACTACAAATAGGGAAGAGTAGACCACTAGATGAGCTTCTGTTTAGCCCTAACAAGGAAAAAGTCCAATTGCCATTAACAAAGGAAAGGGTAGAAGGAGGTGTGTCTGGCTTCCCATCCTGTCATGGCTGAAAACTCAGTTTTAAGGTTTCTGTAGGGTCCTCTTGGCCAAGAGAAGGTGTGCTCCATTCACTCAGTGGGATGCTTACGATTTTGTCTTAGTTCACAGTAGGGAGAAGTCACAGTTTTAATGGTATGGTCCAACATGTGATGCCAAGGTGTTTAGGACCTTCTCCTGAATGCATAATACCACATTAAGGTTGGCGTTTAAGAAATATCATTCTCTATTTTCCCTGTGGAGTGTGGAGAAGGGCAACACTAGAGCAGAGTCATCATTAATATAGCTTTTTAAAGTAAAAACAAAAAGTGTGTTGTTTCTAAATGAAGATTATGATAATAGTGATGAAAAGAATTGGAAGTTTAAAGGACATTTAAACAGTAGAAAGGATAGGACCAGAAGATGAATATATAAATAAGGGCAAGTGAGTATTCGAGAAAGATTACCAGCTTTTGGGCTTGCATACTGTCATCTAGCCAGTTCTCTCTCTGTCTCTATTCTTTTTATTTCTATTCTCTTGATAAAACAAAAGTGGTATTATGTTCTACGTATTGTTTTGCAGCATATTTCATTATGAAACTGGTATAAACAAATATATATCAATTTAAATTGCTGCTCAGTGTTTCATTGTAAAAATGTAGACTGCTTTATGTGACTAATCTTTTATGGTGGACATTTAGATTGTTACTGTCTTTAAATACTACAAACCAGGTAGTTATAAGTCTCTTTAAAGCCAAATATTTATTCATATTCTTCTTATTATTTTAGGCGGTTTCTAGAAAAGAAAATGTTTTAAAAGTTTTGATAAATATTGCTAAATTATCAGCAATAAATAAAGTTTATTTATTTATTTAAAGTTTATATGTCAAGATATTCATAAACTGTTTATTCTTTGAAGTATCTTAGAAATTCTTCTTCTTTTTTTTTTTTTTTTGCAGCATATAGGGCCAGCGTCCTACTTCTTTGAGCCATGGGCGCCACCCCTAGAAATTCTTCTTTTTGAAAGATTTCTCAGAAATAGGTAAGGTGTGGTGGCATAAATTTAAATATTTTAATCATTGCTACATTTACTTTTGTCAAATTTGTAAATAGATATTTGGGACAATTAGATAATTTTATGGTCTAGTGAGGAATATTTTCTGTTTTAATCTCATATACAGCTCCTATTAGATTACTTTTAGAAAAATAGAAAATAATTTTAAAATCAACTTTCATATTTATTTTCATAGCATTTTCTAACAATTGATGATAATTAGTAAATTTATCTACCTATTTATTAATCCATGAAATATCTATTGCAAGCTCATTCTTATTCTAGGTAATGTTAAAAAAAGAAACAACCCGGCTCGGCATCTGTGGCTCAACTGGCTAAGACGCCAGCCACATACACCTGAGCTGGCGGGTTCAAATCCAGCCCAGGCCCGCCAAACAACAACGGCTGCAACCAAAAAATGGCCAGGCATTGTGGCGGGCACCTGTAGTCCCAGCTACTTAGGAGGCGGAGGCAAGAGACTCTCTTGAGCCCAGGAATTGGAAGTTGCTATGAGCTGTGATGTCACAGCACTCTATCCAGGGTGATAGCTTGAGGCTCTGTCTCAAGGAAAAAAAAAGAAACAGCCCTCCCTTTCCTTACTTAGGTAGTTTAAATTCATCTGGTAGCCATGATGATGATTATGATGATGATGATATGGAATATGGCATTTATGTGTTGTTTCTTACGGGTCAAGCACTGTTCTACCATTCAACTCATGAATTGTTATCAAACAATTCATATTATTTTTTATGAAGCAGACAAAGCAGAAAATAACATACTTTAATAAAGCATAGTAGCATCATGATTGTTGCAAGTCACAGGCTGAAGTGGCAGCACATTGAAAGGCTTGCAAGGGTAAGTCTTAGCAACATCTTCCTGGAGGGCAATATCTAAATTCAGATGTCAAGGATGAAGAGCAGTTAGCTTCATGTGCCCTACAAGCTTTTATTTTTACAAACTCTTAGCTGCCTCATATTTGCTTTTCAAAGCTGTGTCTACTTTGAGGAAATGTGGCCTTGTCTAGGAATATAGGGTGGCAGAATAATTCTTAAAACTCCTTTCTGAAATTATTGTCTATTCACTATTTCCACTCTCATTGGAAAATGTTGACTTCTAGATTCTGGCCCTATCATATTATTTATTATAAGAGTATAAGTCAAGCTTACCAATGTCCTTCTAATTAAAAAGTTCAATGTTAATAGTTTTATTCTTGTATTATTTGGTATATTTCACATTTTTGGTTCTTTCTCATATGAATTTTTCTGCTATGCATCTAATCATCTAACTATGCATTTGGAAAACATCTTGTAAAAGTTAATTTTCTCTCATCCATCTACAAACTCATATCTTGTTACATTGCCTTTGCATACCCACCTTTCCTACTGGACAAAACTGTGGGAACCATATGCTGTAATTTTTAAGCCAATCTTAATTGATTATGCCCAGATCCAGGCTTTCTTACCAGTAGCATCTAGAATTATACCCAAGATTTGAGGCAAGTCAACTGATATTTTTCCATTTTGTTCTGAAAAGTTTCAGTCTAACTACTCCTAGAAACTTGTGAATCAGATAAATCATATATTTGGTTCTTATTAACTCTTCTTGTATTGACTCATCTGGTTCTTTCCATTGGCTTATGGGAACATGTAGGAAGGAATTACTTTTCCAGCACACTAACTCTATTTATTGAACTTTAGAATAGGTGACCAAGCTCTAGAAGTATACATTTGGGATAATAACAGTACTTATCTCAAAGGATTCTTTTGAACACTAAATGAGCTAATGCATGTAGAACACCTAATTTAATATTGGGCATGGTGAGATTCTTTAAGACCAATAGCTGTTTGGTATTATTAATGTTGCAACTGTATTTACTACTACCTGTTCTGAATCTTCATAACTTGGATCCTTTTAGGACTGTGGTCTCTGTAAAACCTCTATTCACTGTGCAGAACGTCTCTGGATCCATGGCTGCAGACATAAAGTTTTTGGTTGTAGCCTTGGCTTGAATCCATTTAAACATTGACAGGCCTCATGGATTGAACTTTTATATTGACTCAAACATTCCTAAGAGCTTAGTGTCCACTCAGAGTCTATGATCCAAGCCCACACGTCTTACCTTATGAACTGGTTCTCATTAGCTTCCACTTTTTCTTCGTATCTCAGGAGATGAGTTGCTATGTAGTTTCTGCATATCTCCTGCATATACTATACCTCCACCAAAATACAGTGTGATTTTTAAAGGACAAAGAGGGTTATTCTTTCTATATAAAGATGGATTCATGGAGAAAGTGATAATTAATATGACTCTTCACAATTGGTTGCAATCTGAGTTTGACTGATAGAAGTATAAAGAAGATTCCAGGAACATGGAGTTCGTGAGAAAAATATTGGTGGCAAAAACATGAGGTGGTAGGTGGCGACCCTGTTTCTTGAGTTTCTACAGTTTGACTTTCACTGAGTGTAGGCCTTTCACGCTGCAATCCTTGCTGTTGGGGCAAGGCTATCTACTTCCCGCCCAATTTCAATCTAAATTGAGCTCAAGGATAAGGTTAAAATTTTCCAGCTTTGCCCATCTGTTAGTTACTATGTATTTACTCAATCAAAATGGTATCAAAACTCAGAAAGTGTGCCCTTTATTCTTATTAGTTATCTTACAATTTTTTTCTCTCTAATTTCTCATCTTTTTTCTGACATCACTGTTGGCATATGCTTGTTAGAAATTCTTGCTTAGGATATATAGGACAGTACAGGATGTAGTAAGGAGAGTATTTAACTTGGAATGAAAAGATTGGGGCTGGCTCGGGGTCTGTAGCACAGTGGTTACAGTGCCAGTCACATACACCCAGGCTGGTGGGTTTGAACCCAGTCTGCGCCTGCTAAAAAACAATGACAACTGCAACAAAAATATAGCTGAGTGTTGTGGCGGGTGCCTATAGTCCCAGCTACTTGGAAGGCTGAGGCAAGAGAATCCCTTGAGCCCAAGAGGTTGCTGTGAATTGTGACCCCACGGCACTCTACTGAGGGTGATATAGTTAGCCTCGGCCTCCAAAAAAAAAAAAAAAAAAAAGGAAAGAAAGAAAACATTGGGGTCTAGTTCTGGCTTTATTGGGGCACATTATTTATCTCTTTGGTCAGTGTTGGAAAACTGTGGCCATTAGAGCAAATATGACCAGTCTCCTTTATTTTTTTTTTTTTTTGCAGTTTTTGACCCATGCTGGGTTTGAACCTGCCACCTCTGGCATATGGGGCCAGTGCCCAACTCCCTTGAGCCATAGGCACCACCTCAGCCTCCTGTTTTTATTCAACCTGCTAGCTAAGAATGGTTTGCACATTTTTAAATGGGTGAAAAAAAGATGAAAAGGGCAGTGCCTATGGCTCAGTGAGTAGGGCGCCAGTCAGCCCCATATGCCAGAGGTGGCAGGTTCAAACCCAGCCCAGGCCAAAAAAAAAAAAAGATGAAAAGAAGAATTGAATGACCTGTGAAATTTAAGTTTCAGGGTCTATAGACAGAATTTTAATGGAACCTAGCCTAGTCCTTTGTTTATATATTGTCTATAGCTTCTTTGAGCTACGATAGCATAGCTGAGCAATTGTGGCAGAGACTGTATGTCCTACAAAGCTTACAATATTTGTTATCTGGCTGTAAACTTATAAAGAAATTTCACTGATCCTTGTTTTGGGTCTTTAGTTCTTTTGTAAAATGTGTATTAAACTTGGAGAAGCACTCCATGAATGCTATGGATGTTGGTTCCCTCACTCAAGGTTGGCCACAGACTCTTTTTTGAGGGAGGATTGATGTGGGACCCTTTCACCTAGGGCTGGACACAGACTCTATTCTTTAGACACAAGCAGGCTCAGAAACCACATTCTCTGGCCTCTAGCAGGGTCCTAAAAACCAGTCTGACCAGTGCTTGACCTAAGCTGCCACTCAGTTGCCATAAGCTTATTTTTCTTGCAGACTCCCTGTTCCTTGGGTGAACAGAGAGCACACCCAAGCAGGACCACATTATTGAACAGGGACAGTTTTAAAATTAATTTATGCCCTCAGGCCTCTGGTGCCAAAAGGTTGTGACATATTTTAGACCTACCCCCCAACTTCCCTGCCCACAGAGTGAGAAAAGCTGCATGTAACTCCCTGGGACAGAAGACCCAAATGGGCTGCCTGCTTGGGATACCCTTTCCACAGTTCTGGAGGCTTTTATCTTTCTTTTTATCTATCTATCAATAAAATCTGTCCTGCAGCTTATTCATGGTAGACCATGGATTCATTTTTCTTCGACTCTCCAAGACCAAGGACACAGCAGACGGAGAGATATTCTGATAATGCTATCATCTTTCTTCTTTACTTTATGTAACATGTTTTTCTTTTAAAAATATAAAGTCTGTTTGAAACAGTTCTGAACATATAAGGAAAAACACGGTCAAGTTGTAAAAAAATTCAGTCCTTTATTGTAGAAACATCCTCATCATCTACCTCATGATATATAGCTATAGAAACTTACTTAAATGAAAGAAGTGACAGCCTATAGGAATGGAATATGGACCCTCACAGTTTGTCTCTATAAGAACCCTACTGGGGTGGGAAATGGTTGCTGAGAGTGGAGTGAGTATAGTTGATAACTTAATTATGGCTCCTCAGCATCTGAAAAGGAATCCTGAGGGTTTGTTTCTGGAGTTGTTATACATATAGTTGTCCTGACAGCATCCAGTCAATTTCAATCTTTACTGCTAGGATGGTAATGTTTGGATGATTAAAAAAGTCACCCTGGATCCATTCCCTGATTTAAACACAATTGAATCAAATTTGCTTTTTAGAGCAGACTTTAGAAACAAAGCAAAGTAATTAGAAATTAGAACCAATGAAAAAGTAGGATACACTATGTATCTTTACTAGGGAAATAGGTTTGTATATCTGTCTCTTTTATTGTACTGAAGCCACTTCTAAGAATTGTGGCTTTCCAGTGCCTGATCTGGTGGGTAAATGAAAAAAAAAAACAAACAATGATGGGAAAGTATAAAGATAAAGAAAGAAAACGAATGGCCATTTTTTTCAAAAGTATAGAAAAATTAGATATATAAAACAAAATATGAGCAACAGTAGTAAAGTGGTTCTAAGTTCTTTTAAAAAATGAAAATTTCTTTTTCTTTTGACATGGCTGATCATATGTACATATTGAAAATATTGATCCCAATTCAGTTCCCAATGTCCTTTCTGCTATACTCTATTCTCTTCTGACTTGCAGCTCTCTCATTTTCAGTTTCATCCCTCTAACTTCAGATATTCCTTTGTACTGCATTGGTTAAAAAATGTCCATCATTATTTCTAATACCTAATCACTCTATTTTAATGGCTTTCTGAAAGTCAAATGTTTTTGCGATAATAGTTGTCATTGGAGCTGTTATGCTTTTTTGAAATAAGTTTTTACATCTGAACATGTTATGCAAAGACAAAATGGCAAAGTAGTTAAACTTTTTTTTTTAAGCTAACACTTCCAAAGTCTCACTGTATTTAATCCTCACAGCAAACCTAACTGTGCTTTTTAGATAAGGACACTGAGACAGAGAGAAAATAGAACTTTTCTAAAGAAGAAAAATAATAGCATATGTCTAATTCTACAGTTTAGATCTCCAGGTGAGAGATATCTTAATGAGGGGAATTGACCTGTGTGTGTGTGATGTTAGAGCTTCAGGGAGAAAATTTAAAGACTAAGATCCCAGCCTTTAGGAAGAAAGTGTCTCTGAATGATATTTCCTTTCTTCTCTTGCACTCTCACCCCAAAGTAATGATTAGTCAGAGCAGAGAAAATGCCAACTGGTTGGACTGGTGTCCCACACAGCAAAGCATGTGCTTCTGCCCTGAAAAATGAAGGCAGGGCTCAAGAGTAATCAGAGCTGCTTTGGCAATCGAAGCAGAAAGGCTTCAGGACTGGTTCATTGTGATATCCTAGCCAGGGGAAATGGGGAGCTATTGTATTACTGTTTTAAAAGAACCCAGCTGACAAGAAACCAAAGGAAATTATTGAAAAGAAGGGAGAGAACTCAAATATCAATCAGATAACTCATCTATTCTTTGATGCATTATACCACTATTATTCTTGTTTCAGAACTTCTAATATGTTTTAAAACAAACCAGGCTGGGTAGTTTGAAAGTAATTTAGCTATTTGGACCATGTTCTTTTCTTTTTTGTGCTTTCCTGTGGAGATAATCTATGTGCAACATTTCTGCTAAAGACCAAATCCTATTGACTTCCGTGAGCTTTTGGATCAATGGAGTCATCAAGGAGAGCAGCACTGATGTAAGTACTCTTCTTTACTCTCACCTGGGCAGCAGCAGCCTGTGGAAGAACACAAAGAAATATTAATTGGTGTGCTGCTATGAAATTGCTTGTTTCTAGACTAAGAAAAAGATAATTGTGTTTAATTATAATAATGTATTTTACTATCAAAAATTACGAAGTAGTTTACTCTGTAGTAAGAGCAGCATACTTGGCAAAAAAATTTATTTGTGTTTTCTTATCAGCTATGGAAACAGTGGAGTTCGTAAAACTGGGCAATAAATGTAAAGCTAATCTTTTATTTTAAAACTAGATAACTTACAAAATTATTACAAATACATGTGAAAGAGGATACCCGAGAGGGTGAGGTCTGGGAGAACAGGTCTTGTCAAGGAGAGCACAAGGATACACTTGTAGGGTCCTTTCCATGGTGACTCAGCCCTTAGGAATTTATAAACTCAACTTCCTGGAACTTGGAAATTTCCAAGTTCTGTGAAATCCTGTAGTTCTGTGGGGGCTGGACTAGCATCTCCCGCTTGAGTCAGACTGGCCAATGAGAAGGGTACCTATGGGGTGGAACTTCTTGACTGTCGATAAAAAGGGAAGGATCAAGTTAGATGGGGAGCACGGCCATTTGGAATTTTTCTATGCCGTAAGCTCCCAGCTGGTAAATAAAGCCCTTCCTCTTATAAACGTGGTGTTTGGGTGCTCTTTCTCTCCATTGGGCCTTGTCTTCCTGCAACAATATCTTACCAAAGTCCACCAAGGAAGTATCACCAGTCTGCAAGAGACTGGTCTCTGCACCATTATTGGTCTTGGGGTACTCCCAGTGCTGTTGTGGCTGTAGTGACCAAAGATTTAGAACAAAATATTCAATTCCCTTTCCAATATCTAGAAAGTCTCCTCAAGAAGGATAGATTTTGAACAAGCAAAAGCTATGAAGATTAATGTAAGTACCTACTTATTAAATGCACAGACATTGATGAACATCTGAAAACATGAAGAAGCTTCAGGAATATATGACTTCACCAAATAAACTAAATAAAGTACCAGTGACCAATCTGGAGTGATGGAGATAGGTGACCTTTAAGACAAGGAATTTAAAATAGTTGTCTTCAAGCAGGTCAATGAACTTCCAAACAACACAGAGAAATTTCACAAACCTGCTTGGAGAAAGGGAACAAATCAGCGTGGAAGCAGTGGGGATTTAGGAAAATATAACACAAGAGAAGACACAAGAGATGAAAGATAGGGTCAGGAGGTCTCAGCTGATGGCTGCAGCCAGCACCAAGACAAAATCAGCTTTATTTTATAGTATCTCAGCAGGGTTGTTTACAGGGAAGTAGCATAGACAAAAGACATATTTTGGGTCTTACAATATGATTGGAAAACATAAAAACCTTTATCAAAAACAAATCTTCCTACTAATGGTTTCTACTTAACTTCATTAACATATATTAACAAATGAAAAGGGAAAGATCACAAGGATTTCTGCATTGTTCCTAAAGATTTACTAGACAAAGAAAGAGTTATGTGACTTCTGGCAGAGGGAACATAAAGAAAAGAATATGATTTCATTTTGGGGAAAGGAGAAGTAGTTGAGGTACATTCTCTGAATGCTCCCCAGGCTGTGGGGGCCCTTCTACCTCACAGCTCACTCCACATCTCCCTTTTTGTTAGCTTCAATTCATGAATGGATGCCTTTAATTGGAGGAATCATTTGGCTCCTACTCTTTAGAAGACTGAGAGGATACAAAATAAAAACAACATTAAAGCTCCTAACATGATTAATGCTATTGTTAGATGTTAATTTTTGTCTAAAGGATTAACAGACTTCACTTTGTCAAAAATATCTTTAGTAAGTTGAACAGGACCATAAACATTTAGATGACCTTTATGCACAGTTTGAATTTCTTGATGAAGTTTATCAAAATCAAGGCTATCATTGCTATGGGACAATATTCTTTGTAAATGATTTCTTACTTTGTCCCAATTCCATTGAGATTCATTATAAGGTTTAGGAGTGACACAAATTCATTGAAATTCAGCATGGCAATGTAAGTCAATCCTTCTTTTAAACTTTGAACTGATAGAGTCAAACCCCGCCCCAAAGGGGTGGACCCACCTAAAAGAATCAACCCTTTACCCTTTCCCATCATATGTCCCACCTAAGAAAGGTGAATGGCTCAACCCCCTAACCTACCCCACTCGATGTTCCACCTGAGAAAGATCAATGGGCCAACCCTCATTCTTACAATGGATGTCCAACCCAAGAAAGGGAATGTCTCGACTCTCACCTCCCTGATCTTTAAAACCTCCATTTGCCATTACCCTTGTGTAGATTTCTTCCCAGCCAGGTTAAAAAGCTTAGCCCACTTACACCTGGGTGGAATAAAGCCATTTTAATTGCACAAATTGGCCCTCTGTTTTCCTTTCATCTCACACCTCAGAATAATCTTTCATCTTTGGCTCTGTAAACTTTCCTGAACTTCATCTCCTATTAAGGTTACTACTTGTTTTAAAGCACTGAGTTTAGCTTCCATCCTTTTATCTATTTCTTCTTAAAGAGATAATGCTAAAGAGGTAATTTGAGCTAATATATTTATGAAATGGGCTGTTTGAATAGACTGAGTAAGAGCCTTAGCTGAAGTAATAGCACTGGCTACTATGGCAACTAATACTGTAATGCCTTCTATAATCATACCTATAACATTTTTATTATGAGTTACACCATGGTGTAAATGCTTACTAAGTTCAAAAAATTCTGCATACCTGATTCATCATACCATGGCTGAGTTAAATTTACAGGTAAATTTACAAAAGATGGCTGTTCAATTACAGCAATAGCATCAAATGGATTAACATGATTGATACAATTAGACAAATTACAATTCAAACAATTCAAAGAGAACCCATGTTCAATTACATGATTATAGAAATATTACCAACTAATAAAAGTCTGAGAGGTTGGCTTGATTCTGATAGCACAGTGGTTCCAGCACTAGCCACATACACTGAGGCTGGCAGGTTTGAACCTGGCCTGGGCCAGCTGAACAACAATGAGAACTGCAACAAAAAAATAGCTGGGCATTGTGGCAGGCACCTGTAGTCCCAGCTACTTGGGAGGCTGAGGCGAGAGAATTGCTTAGGCCCAAGGGTTAAAGGTTGCTGTGAGATATGATGCCACGGCATTTCACTGAGGGTGACATAGTGACACTGTCTCGAAACAAACAAACAAATAAAAAAAAACAGTCTGGGAGGTGGGACACAAGCCATAACATATTACAAAGTTGAGAAACCATTTTGCATCAGATTAGTTGTGGGTTTTAAAACTTCTACTGGCTGTAGAGTTGCAGCAAGACACCAAAGATCTTTTTGTACATTTCCTGTTTCTGTTAAAATATTTGGAATCCATGGCTCAGCTCCTGTGGCTCAACGGGCTAAGGTGCCAGCCACATACACCTGAGCTGGCAGGTTTGAATCCAGCCCAGCCCGCCAAACAACAATGACGGCTGCAACCAAAAAATGGCCAGGCGTTGTGGTGGGTGCCTGTAGTCCCAGCTACTTGGGAGGCGGAGGCAGGAGACTCGCTCCAGCCCAGGAATTAGAGGTTGCTGTGAACTCTGATGCCACAGCACTCTATCCAGGATGACAGCTTGAGGCTCTGTCTCAAAAAAAAAAAATACATATATTTGGAATCCATTCTCCAGCATTAACACTATCATTAATGTTATGAGAGGTAGGTAGTCTTCTGGACTAGACCCATAGTTATAGAAGGGACAATACACGGAGGTATTCCAGTGGGTGGAGAAGAAGGTGATACCACTTTGTAATCTATAAATCCTCGTTTTACAATATTTTGAAATTGAGCAAAACTCTTAGCAGGTTGAGGGGGAAAGGGCAGTCCAAAAGCAATTTTCAACTCTCTACGAAGTGCTATACACCCAAATCTAGGGAATAAACTAAAACAGATGGGCACAGTGGCTGCCCTTCCAATCTAATTAAAAATGGCTGATTGGGGTCTAAGATAGTCACTAGTAGTACCTCCTAATAAAGTAGAGCAATTAGAAAAATTCTTTATACCAGGGTCACTCCATTGGACTGGAAGTAGAAGGGGTGGATCTGGAAAACAGACCCCAGTATGGATCAGCTGTTATCGTACTTTTTGACAAGAAACAATAGCAATAATTGCTAGAAAAAGCTTCTTCAAGGTAACTGGCCCTCCACAACAATGCACAAGGCCATTCATTGCTCTCAAAAGTCAGCTTCTTTAGTTAACCCCATGTTGGGGGTTTCATCATCTGAGATATTTTGGCTTAGCAGTAGACCATTTTGGGAGTGAGTTTCAGTTTCTTCATCATTGGGACAAGCACTTGTTCTGGGTCCATGTCTGATTAACCATTAAGGAAGCCAATGAGGGCTATCAGCTTTTCTAGGAAAAACACAAACGTGTCCTATTCCCCATATCAACATAGAATTAGGCCCTTGCCACGTACCAGTGAAGGGGTTCTTCCACAGGAAGTTAGGGTGTTTAGAGGATGGAACATTCCAAAAATGTTCTGCTTCTGTGTGACCTAAAGTATCAAAATTTTAAAAATTGAAATTAAAAAGACCATGAGAGAGAAGGTTATGTGGAGTTCTAGGATATATCTCCCCCATGTTTAACTTTAGTAATTGAAGTTTAAGGGTGTGATGAGCACATTCAACAATGCCTTGGTCTTGAGGGTTGTTTTAAGGGTGATAGAAAAAGAAGAACAAAAGGAAGAGAAGTTTTGCTAGTATAAGCAGGACCATTGTCTGTTTGATTAGTCATGGGATTCCTAAAACAGCAAACGTAACTAAACAATGAGTAATAACACACCTAGCAGCTTCACCAGAGTATGCAGAAGTGGAAATGAAACCAGAGTGTCACCTGTAACATGAACAAAAGAGAACTTTCCAAACAATGAGACATGAGTAACCTCCATTTACCATAGTTGCCCAGGCATTAGGCTGCGTGGATTCACGCCAAAATGAGGAACAGGGAGATATTATGGGCAGCAGGGCAATTCTCCACTATTTGGCAAGCTGCCTCATGAGTAAGATCAAATTGATGATGGAGGGCAGTAACATTTTGATGATGAACAGCATGAGATAATTCAGTGAAGGACTGAGAAGTTATTGGAAAAATATGAGTATGCTTATCATCTGAAGCATTGCCTTGATCCAATGTACCTAGAAGATAAGAATGAGCTTGAAGGTGTCCCATAAAACATTGTCCTGGATGTGCAAGGATAAGTCTCTGTAAATGAAGAAATTGAGGTTAAACAAAGATTCATCAGTGGTTTGTTCAATGAGAGCTGTTTCAATAGTAGCCAAAAAGCCTACTAAATATTTGCTGTCAGTATAAAGGTTAAAAGAAGTCTGAGGGAAATGAGCAAAAGCTATAATAACAGCATGTAGCTCCACTTGTTGAGCTGAGGAATAAGAAGTTTTCTCAGGGAGGTTCCTGTGGCTCAGTGGGTAGGGCGCTGGCCCCATATACCAAGAGTGATAGGTTCGAACCCTGCCCTGGCCAAACTGCAACAAAAAATAACGGGGCACTGTGACAGGCACCTGTAGTTCCAGCTAATCGAGAGGCTGAGTCAAGAGGATCGCATAAGCCCAAGAGTTGGAGGCTGCTGTGAGCTGTGATGCCATAGCACTCTACTAAGGGTGACAGAGTGAGACTCTGTGTCAAAAAAAAAAAAAAAAAAGAAAGAAGTTTTTTTTCAGTGAAAACTTCAATGTCAATAACTATACTTGCAATGCCTGAAGTAGAACCATCCAGGAAAAAGTAGGAACATGAGGGATTGGAAACAATAGTAGAAGGAAAAAGAAAAGAATTGACAGAAGCAAACTGAACAATTTTATCTGGTGGGTAATGACACTGCATTTGGCCAGTGAAATTAGCAAAAGCAGTTTGTCATCAAGATGACACTTCCCAGAGGCATTGTTGTTGGTGAGTAGAATAAGGGACAATGATAAATGCAGGGTCATGTCCTAGGAGTTGCTGAAGTCACTGGCAAACTTTTAAGTATGAAAGAAGCAACCATCTCATAATACAGAGTTAGAACTTATTTTGTGTTATTTCCAAATGTATCCACTCTAAAGGGCCAAAAGATCACCACAATAAAGCAGTGGGAGTATGAAAGGTAGGGAAAATTAGCAAAGAGACTGGAAAATTGAGATTGACATGGATAAGTTGTTTTTTTTTTTTTTTTTTTTTTTTTTGTGCAGTTGTCGTTGTTTAGCTGGCCTGGGCCAGGTTTGAACCCACCATCTTTGGTGTATGTGGCTAGAACCAAAACCACTGTGCTACGAGTGCCGATCCAAGTAGCAATAATTTTTTATGTAAGAATTAAAAAGATACAAGTATAAAGTTTTTTTTTTTTGAGACAGAGCCTCAAGCTGTCACCCTG
>CAUYON010067265.1:0-12374 GCA_963573935.1 Arctocebus calabarensis | reverse complement strand
TTGTAGGAAAAAGTACATGGGTGTTTTAAGGTGAGAATCCAATAAAATGAGGGATATGATGGTCAGATTCCCAGTTATACTCAACGTGTAAGTGAGAAATAAAAAAACAAAAACTGGAACCTGAAATTGAGGGTCTTCTGTTAGTCCTAACAAGGTAAAGGTTGTTATTGTGTGATTTTTCATCTCTGACTACTGAATTTTATTCAACTTTCTTGTAAAATTTAGAGTTTTTTTAGTTGAACAAAGTGATGTCAAAGCCAGATAGCAATAAACAGTTGACTATTGGAGACAGCAAACTAATTCACATGTATTTCTTTTGTAATTGATATTTCTTAAAAAAAATTTTTTTTTAATCATAGCTGCATACATTAGTGCAATCAAGGAGTACAATGTGCTGGTTTCATAATTGGGTTTGGCTGTACAATTGTCTATTTTATTGTTTCGATAGTTTGTGAAAGAATTTTAAATATATCTTAAAGGTTATTTTGCCATTCCAATTTCCCTTTTTGTTTCACATTTGTAATCAATACCCAAGTATGAATTTTTCCATGTTACAAGATTAGACCCACAATTTACTGCGATTCCACAAAATTTTCATTTCTTTTATATCTAAGCTTTATTCTGTATTTTAAATGTGAATGTTTTAATGTACTAATATTTTAATATGGTTCCTAGCTTTGGTCCTTGCTAAAATGTAAATAGGTAACAACTAATCTGGGCTCTGTACCTGGGTTTGATGGATCTATTTGCAGCTTGTATTTTGTGTTTTGCCAAAACGTATGGCCATGTGTGTGCTTAGGTTGTTTTGTTTTGTTTTAAAATACAACTTCCACATTGTTGATTCACTCCTCTGACTCTTTGGATTTTCCTCTGTTAGTTTGTAATTTATACTTAGCATCCACAATACAGAGCGTTTTAATGCACAATCAATATTTGCCATATTTGGTCCGAGGATGTAAAGCTGGAAAAAAGCATATTTATTTTATACTTTTGGTTTGTTAAGTACGAAAGATCTTCAACACCTTGTTAACCTCAAGTTCAAAATGAAATTAAGAATACTACATATACTTTCCATGCACTGTGTATAAGTATAACTGCTTATTCTTGATCTTTAGTATCAGGGTCACATCTAGAAAGGCTCCTAAAGTTCCACTGTCAGCGCTGGCTGCTCTGTATGTGTTCCCATGGCAAGTAACTGTTAGCTCTACTTTAGCACTTACTCTGAAGAGCAAGTTTGTTGAAATCAGAGACCGTCGTCTTTTTTTTCTCCCCGGGATGGCTAACAAAACTAACACAATCCTAAATTTATAATAAATGTGTAAGAAATTCATTGGCCCACACATTCAAAACTAAATTCCTTAGTATTGGGGTGTCATCTTGAAACATCTTTGCCACTGATTTTAATTATTTAAATTTTATATATCCCTGTATTTAACATTGAATATTTTATTTTTGCATTTGAAACAAGAGTTCTGCTAGTGAATAAAGTCATACCATGAAGGTATAACCCTCCATGCTTGTGTCTTTACCTGTCATGCTGAGCAGACCATTAGCTGGCATCTCCTTGTTCCTTTAGCTCTCAAGCAGGGGAATCTCTGTATTTCTGTTGGTGGCAATTTTTGCTTTCCTTAGGAATCTGCCAGTAAGATATTTAAGCTGGAGGTCAAGAACTGTGAATAACCGAACACACAATTTTCACATCTATTCACTATAAAATATATTTGTAAATAGTTTTACATCTTTATAAGTACACTCAATTCCATTTAATTCCAACCCACTGTATTTTATTCCATTTAATTCCAACCACTGTAACCAATTTTTATATCCTTCTTTACTTTTTAAATCCCTATTTCACAATTTTACCTCTATTAAAATATATTTATGAATATATTACAAGTTTTGAACTAATTTCTGATACGCTGGTATGTATCTGTTTTCTATAATTGTTAAAATATATGCAGAGCATATTTTATACATTTACACAATTTCATACTATTACAATTTCTTGGAAATGCAAATTGAAGGACAAAGGAGATATTTACTTAAAACTTTTGTTTATGTTTACCAAGGTTTTATCTGTAAAATCTGAATCATTGTTTTCCTTCAGCTCAATGTGTGATTGTACAGTAGTATTCACTTTCAAATCACAGAAATATATCATATGCCTCTTTTAAGATTACTTACACTTTCATATGCTATACATGTTAGTCCTATAGATCTTAATTCACACACTGACACCATGGGATAATCATCTGTTTAGTCTACATATGAGGCTTTCATGTTTGTCTTCTGCAGATAAAAATTATTTCTCCTAGCTCGGTGCCCATAGCACAGTGGTTATGGCACCAGCCACCTGCACCGAGGCTGGCAGGTTCAAGCCTGGCCCAGGCCAGCTAAACAATGACAACTACAACAAAAAAATAGCTGGGGGTTGTGCCAGGTGCCTGTAGTCCCAGATACTTCGGAGGCTGAGGCAAGAGATTTGCTTACGTTCCAGAGTTGGAGGTTGCTGTGGCCTGTGTGTGACGCCACAGCACTCTATCATAGGTGAGACAGTGAAACTCTGTATCTAAAAATAAATAAATAAATAAATTATTTATCCTAGATTTTCCACCCATGCCTCTTCATAGTTGTTCTACAATTTTTCTTCAGTTATCACACTTAATTTTATTAACATACTCAAATAATTCTTAGTTTTAATTAGTATCTACAGTATTTGAGTTTCTCTTTAATAGATGAACAAAACCCAATTTTTCTCTTCCAAGAACACTCAATTAGCTTGTTATATGAATGGTTATCATTTGTCCCTTTAAAATATTCACTTTCTCCAGAGATGAGGGCTAGATTACCTCTCAATATATGACCCATGAGTATAGTTAAATTCCAAGGTTTGCCATCATCATCACTGGGAAGGAGAAACAACATGGTTTTTGCCCTGTGACATTCCTAGGAAGTACAGGAACAAGCCGTAACAGTTAAAACAGATAGTTCTAATTAAAGGGAAGGATACCCTTGTTAGCCTTTCTGCTTCGTCCAATCTCATCTCAGCCCAGTAGCTCCTAGAGCTATTATGTGGTAACATGCTCTTTACACCCTCAGGGTTATAGTCTTTGTCCAAAAATAACCTTCTTTAATTCCATTTATTAATAATTCTAGATTGTACGCAAAGTTTACTAAAATAATTTTGTTTTCAAAGATTTTTATATATAAAAAGTGCAAGGGGGGCGGCGCCTGTGGCTCAGTCAGTAAGGCGCCAGCCCCATATACCGAAGGTGGCCGGTTCAAACACAGCCCCGGTCAAACTGCAACAACACCACCAACAAAAATAGCCGGGCATTGTGGCAGGCGCCTGTAGTCCCAGCTACTCGGGAGGCTGAGGCAGGAGAATCGCCTAAGCCCAGGAGTTGGAGGTTGCTGTGAGCCGTGTGATGGCACTCTACCGATGGCGATAAAGTGAGACTCTGTCTCTACAAAAAAAAAAAAAAGTGCAAGGATAACTAATTTTGTCAATATCATTAGTTAAGTTGCCAATTTAGGTAATTTTACTGCAGATACATGGGTTTTTTTCCTTTAAAGAGGAGAATGAGAGTGTGGCAGAGGCAATTTATTACAGTCTGTAAATTCACACTATCTTTATATAACCATAAAAACTGGCATTACAAAATCCAACTCAGGTCTGTGGATCTTTATATAGTAATTGGAAGAATAATTGTATTTGATTTTGGTAAATCATGTCAAACCTGCTCCTCAGAGAAAATCATGATGCAGATTTACCAAAGATGAAAGTAAATGAAGTAGTTACTGTACTTTCTCTTCCTAGAGTTAACAACTTCAGCAAGGACAAGAGTCCTAAAGGTTAACTTGATGGAGAGGACCTAACAGCCAAGGCGTGGGTGGAATGTTTTGTCTCAGTTTATGACTCTTCACTTACTCTGACTTGTGTTCTGGGAGGGCCTGGTACTCTGAATTGTTTTAATTTCCAACACAGTGGGAAGATTTTTCTACACCAAGGACTTTGGTCCCTTTTTTGCCTAAGAAATATTTTATGGCTCTCTTTTTTGTTGAAAATAAAGTATTTCAAATATTGCCATCTTTTACCTGTAAAGCGCTGATATTTTGACTTCTCTGGTCCAGTGAGGGGCTTCTACAGTAGTAAGATTTACATTTGATTTAGTTCCTAAACCTGAGACTAAATAATAAATGATGAGTCCTTGGTGACCCACAATCAAACCTTACTAATGAGTCATTTTTATAATGAACTTGGGCGAAAATACTGAAAGACACTGCATTGGGGGCAGTGTCCTTAGAGACATGAAGATACCACAATAGCAACAGGTGCAGGCCAAATACAATACCCAAAAAACCAGGTAGTGAAGAACAAGTCTGCTTTTCTTGCATTTTTTCCCTGCCATGTGTGAAAATCAAAAGGTTATAAAACTAACTTATTTGGTATTTCTTCTCAATTATTGTAAAAGACAATACGAAAATACTAGAAAAACCAAAAAAATTATTTTTAACGTTTTAAAGTGATATATAAATACATAAATATTAAAAAAATATAATTTCCATTATTTACAACTATAGTTTGCTTTTTTCACCTAATCGCATTAAGTATTATCATAACAATAATCATAGAGTTGCATTATTATGTATGATATGTGTTTGGGAGCATGTATTCATATTCCAAGCCATTATTACTGGTTTTAAATATATGTGAAATTATTACTAACACTTAAAAATGGCTAATTTTAGTTAATTGCATGATTATACCATCTTCATATACATTTAGTTTGTTGGGCCTTTTTATAACAAGCAATTGCTAAAAAAAACACACACAGATGAATTTCTAGAGGTAGAATTTCAGAATGAAAATATATTCATATTTTGAGGCTTTTATATTAAATTACTAATGTACTGTCAAAAGCTTATATCAAATTCCATAGTCAAATTTTATTTATATCCTAGCTGGGTATTCATATTTAAAAATTTAATACTTACAGTCCAGTTTAAGGGTCATGTATGATGTTTTCATTTTGTGTTAATGCTATTGTGACTTATAGAAACTCATGTTTCAGAAAGTATTTTTACATTTTTATTTTATGTTAATTTGTATGTTCTCTACATGTTTTGTTTTATTAATGGAATCTCACATTTTAATAATAAAGATTAATTAACGATTAATTAATTAACGATTAATTTGGCAACTTTTTACCTAACGACATAAAAATAAGTTGCATCTAAGGAAACTTTACTTATTTCAATGTTATATTTTATAGTGGTTATCCTTAATAACATTTTAACAGAAATATTTAACACTTTGAAACAGCTTCTAAAGAACTAGAGGCAAAGGAGAAAATTGCAGTGGAAATTAGAACATATTTTGAATTCAATTACAATAAAATATGATATAAGAATTTGTGTAAAATAGCTAAAGAAGTATTTAGAGTTCAATTTATATTTTAAATATATATTTTAGATAATATTATATATTCAAAATAACTAATATAAGTATTTGTCTTAAGAGGTGTTAAAAGGAACAAATAAAATAGAAGGAAGAAAATAAAATAGTGAAAACAGAAACAAGGTATATGGAAAATAAATATAAGATAAGGAAATTAAGTATAATTACAAAAATATTTTTAAAAAGCATTAAATTTATAAAACTACAAATATAGCCAAAAGGAGAAAAAATAAAAATTATCCACATTGAGATGTAAAAAGATATATCACTTTAGACCCTACAAATATTTAAAGAATATCTAGGAGTATACTATTATGAAGATTGTTAGGCCAATAAAATAAACATATTAATTGAAAATATGTTAAAAATACACAATTTAATAAAACTTAAAAAAGAAGAAACAGAAAAAAAATTTCAATGCATGTCAAAGTCATTAATTTCATAATTAATAACATTTTCACAAAGAAATTTCAGGATCAGATGTCTACACTAGAAAATTCCTCCATATTTCATTGTGGGCTAGAGACTTGAATAGAAACTTCTCTGCAGAAGGCAGGCATGTGGCCTACAGACACATGAAAAAATTCTCATCATCTTTAATCATCAGAGAAATGCAAATCAAAATCACTTTGAGATATCATCTAACTCCTGTAAGAGTATCCCACATAACAAAATCCCCAAACTACAGATGTTGGCATGGTTGTGGAGAGAAGGAAACAGTTCTGCACTGCTGATGGGAATGCAAACTAATATGCCCCTTCTGGAAAGAAGTTTGAAGAACAATTAGGGAAGTAAAAGTAGACCTGCTGTCTGATCCTGCCATTCCTCTATTAGGTATATATCCGGATGACCAAAAATCACTTTACAACAAAGACATTCACACAAGATTGTTTATTGCAGCCCAATTCATTATCATCAAGTCAAGGAAGCAGCCCAAATGCCCATCTTCCCATGAATGGATTAACAAATTGTGGTATATGTGTATCATGGAATATTATGCAGCAATAAAAAAGATGGAGACTTTACCTCTTTTATGTTTCCATGGATGGACTGGAACATACTCTTCTTAGCAAAGTATCTCAAGAATGGAAAAAAAAGTATCCAATGTACTTAGCCTTACTATGAAACCAAATGATAGCTTTTATATGAAACCATATGAAAGCTATAACCCAATTATAGCCCAAAAAGGGGAAAGGGAAGAGGGAGCGGAGGGAAGGGGAGAGGATGGGTGGAAGGGTGGTAATTCGTGAGACCACACCTATGGTGCATCTTACATGGGCACGTGTGAAATTTACTAAGCATAGAATATAAATGTCTTAACACAATAACTAAGAAAATGCTGTGAAGGCTATGTTAACCAGTTTGATGAAAATATTTCAATTAGTATATTAAACCAGTACATTGTACCCCATGAGTGCATTAATGTACACAGCTATGATTTAATTTAAAAAAATAGCAGAAGTTGGTGAGGATGCAAAGGAAAAGGGAAGTCTTCCACAGTGTTGATGGAAAAGTAAATTAGTACAATTTTCCTGGAAAACAATATGGGGATTTCTCAAAAAATGAAAAAACAGAACTACCATAAAAGGTGTGAAGTCACCTTCTTTTTCTTCTGGCTGCTTAGTATTTCCTATTGTACATATACCACAATTTGTTAATCCATTCATGGGTTGATGGGCACTTTGTCTGCTCCCATGACTTGGCAATTATGAATTGGGCTTCAATAGCATTCTGCTTTTATGTTTACCTGGATGGAGCTGAAACATATTCTTCTTAGTAAAGTATCTCAAGAATGGAATAAAAAGTATCCAATGTATTGAATACTACTATGAAATCAGTATATAATCACCTACAGATTCATAGGAATGGTAAAACATAACTATAGTCCAGAAACAAGGAGGGAAGAGGAATAAGGGGAAGGAGATTGGGAGGAAGGAGGGTATTTGGGGGGACCTAACCTAATGTGCATAATGCAATGATACATTTCTAAACTATTAAGAATAGAGTATGAATGTCTCACCAAAAAAATAAGTAAGCCAGCAGATGGTTATGTTAATCAGTTAGATGTAAGCATTCCACAGTGTATATCAAATCAGCACTTTGTACTGCATAAATGCATTAATGTACACAGTTCTGATTTAATAGAGAATTAAAAAAAAGGAAAAACAGAACTACCATTTGATTTAGCAATCCCACTACTGGGTATCTCTCTAATAGAAAGCAAATCAATATATGAAAAAGATACCTGAACTCTGAAGTTTATCACAATATTATTCACAATGGAAAAAAGATCAACCTAAGTGTCCATTAATGGATGGCTGGACTATGAACATGTGGTATGTATACACAGGGAAGACTATTCAGTCAGGAGGAAGAATGAAGTTGTATCTTTTGCAGTAATAAGAATGGAGCTGAGGGCCAGTCTTAGTAAAACAGCCCAGAAACAGAAGCACAAGTAACCCATGTTCTCACTAATAAGTAGGAACTAAATAATATGTGTACATGGATGCAGAGTGTGGAACGATAGACAATGGAGACTCAGAAGGGTGGGAGGTGTGTGATGAGAATAATGGGTATAATGTTTATTGTTTGGGTGATGGGTACAATAAAAGTGCTGACTTCACCATTGCTCAAAATATCCAAGTAAAAAATTACACTCATTTCCTATAAATTTATACAAATAAAAGTAAATAAATAGAAGCAACGTACTAATGATACCCATAACAACATGAATAAACTTAAAAATAATTATGCTGAAAGAAGGTAGAAAAGGAAAATAACATATTGTATAATTCACTTTAAATAAAACTGTGGGGGGGGGGTGGAGCAAGATGGCGGACTAGAAGCAGCTTCCAGAAGGAGGCTCCTGTCCAAAAGGAATGATAACCTCCAGAAAATGCCCAATTAAGCTGAAGACTGGGAGCCAGCTGAGAGAGAGAAATGATAACTGCAGGTCACTTCTGCTGAGGCAAGCTGCGAAACCAAGAAAGCAAGCTACAGGTACAAAATTCATCTGAAAGGAAAAGTGTCCATCCCCCCCACCAAGAAAGTTGTGTTTTTTTTGTTTTTCTGTTTCCTTTCTTTTTTCTCTTCATTTGCTCCTGCAGGTTTTCTACAGACAAGCAGTGAACTGTGGACTTCTTGTCTCACCCTATGGAATAGTGCTGTGGGAAGTGGGGACTGCTTCCTCAGAGTGACCCTGCTGTGACTCTGAACATTTTCTTGCTAGGCAAAAAAACTGAACTAAAGTTTTCCCCACCATTCTGAACTTACAGTAAACCTTCCCCACTTACCTGATGAACCAGAAGCTTAACCCATACTGAGAATGAGGGAGGAGGTTCTTGAGCAGCACTCCCCTCCATCCTGCCATATCAGGTGCCCCATCGGCAAGATACTCTGGGAGGGCCATGTTGAGCCTCTCTCTGCCTGGCCAGGGAATCCGCCGGTGATGGTGAAAAACAATCATGGTGTGGAATCAATGGAAAAACTCTGGGAATATAAATAATTAGAGTAGATCAACTCCCCCAAGGAATGATAAGGCAGATACAGCACAAGATCCCATGCATAAACAAATGGCTGAGATGTCAGAAATCAAATTCAGAATCTGGATAGCAAAAAAGATCAATAGAATGGAGGAAAAGATGGAATTAGAGTGTCAAGCAGTAATCCAAAAGATGTCTCAAGAATTCAATGAATTCAAAGACAAAATGACCAAAGATTTTGATACATTGAGACAAGAAGTTGCAGCCCTCAAAGATAGAGAAATACAGTAGAATCCCTCAGTAACAGAATGGAGTGAGCAGAAGAAAGGATTTATGACCTTGAAGACAAAGCTTTGGAATGCTTCCAAACCTTCAAAGATGAAGAGAAATGGAAGGCAAAAACAGATCACTCTCTCAGAGAGCTCTGGGATAATTAGAAGAAAACCAATATTTGCTTTATAGGGATCCCCAAAAGCAATGAAGCAGCTTTACAAGACACAGATCTCTTATTCATGAGATTATGAAGGAGAACTTTCCAGACATGCCAAGAGATTCTGAAATTCAGATAGCACACAGTTTCTGAACTCCAGCATGATTCAATCTGAATAAGACATCCCCCAGACATATAATAATCAATTTCACTAAAGTTTATATGAAGGAGAAAATTCTGAAAGCAGCCAGATGTAAGAAAAGCATAACCTACAAGGGGAAGAATATTAGAATAACTGCAGAACTCTCTGCTGAAACCTTTCAAGCTAGAAGAGGATGGTCATTGACTTTAAATCTCCTAAAACAAAATAACTTTCAACCCAGGATCCTGTATCCAGCTAAACAGAGTTTCATTTATGATGGATAAATTAAATACTTTAATGACATCACATTAAGAAATTTGCCTTAACTAAACCAGCTCAGTAGGATATTTTCCAGCCTATCTTCCATAATTACCAGCATAATCCTTCACCAGAAAAGTAAACCCATTCAGAAACTTCTGATCAAATCCAAACTTCCACAAAAGTTTGGCAGTCACATAAGGATTAAAAATGTCCAACGGACTTTCCAAAGTCCTATCAATATTTTCAATTAATGTTAGTGGTTTAAATTGTCCTCTAAAGAGGCACAGGTTGGCTGACTGGATACAAAAACTCAGGCCAGATATCTGTTGCATAGAAGAATCTCATCTTACCTTAAAAGATAAATATAGTCTCAAGCTGAAGGGATGGTCATCTATATACCAGGCAATTGGAAAGCAGAAAAAAGCAGGTGTTGCAATCCTATTCGCAGATACAACAGGCTTTAAACCAACCAAAATAAGGAAGGATAAGGATGGACACTTCATATTTGCTAAAGGTAATACTCAATATGATGAAATTTCAATTATTAATATTTATGCACCCAATCAGAATGCCCCTCAATTTATAAGAGAAACTCTAACAGACATGGGCAACTTGATTACCTCCATCTCCATAGTATGAGATTTTAACACCCCTTTAGCAGTGCTGGATAGATCCTCCAAAAAGAAGCTGAGCAAAGAAATTTTAGATTTAAACTTAACCATTCAACAATTGGATTTAACAAACATCTACAGAACATTTCATCCCAACAAAACTGAATACACATTCCATCAGCCCACAGAACATACTCCAAAATCGATCACATCCTAGGTCACAAGTCTAACTTCAACAAATTAAAAAAAATGGAAATTATTCCTTGCATCTTCTCAGACCATCATGGAATAAAATTTGAACTCAATAACAATAGGAATCTGCATACTCATACAAAACATGGAAGCTAAATAACATGCTGAAGGATAGATGGGTCATGGAGATTAAGAAGGAAATTACCAAATTTTTGGAACAAAATGACAATGAAGACATGAATTATGAGAACCTCTGGGATACTGCAAAGGCAGTATTTATAGCACTGCAAGCCTTCCTCAAGAAAATGGAAAAAGAGAAAATTAAGAACATAATGGGACATCTTAAGTAACTGGAGAAGGAAGAACATTCCAACCTCAAACCCAAAGAAGAAAAGAAATAACCAAAATTAGAGCAGAATTAAATGAAATTGAAAACAAAAGAATTATGGAATGGATGAATAAATCAAAAAGTTGGTTTTTTGAAAAGGTCAATAAAATAGATAAACCTTTGGCTAACCTAACCAGGTAGAAAAGAGTAAAATCTCTAATTTCATCAATCAGAAATGGTAAAGATGAAATAACAACAGACCCCTCAGATATTCAAAAAATCCTAAATGAATATTAAAAGAAACATTACTCTCAGAAATATGAAAATCTGAAGGAAAATGACCAATACTTGGAAGTACACAACCTACCAAGATTTAACCAGAATTAAGTGGAAATGTTGAACAGGCCTATATCAAGTTCTGAAATAGAATCAATTTTACAAAATCTCCCTAAAAAGAAAAGCCCAAGACTAGATGGCTTCACGTCAGAATTCTACCAAACCTTTAAAGAAGAACTAGTACCTATATTACTAAACCTCTTCCACAATCTAGAAAAAGAAGGAATACTATCCAACACATTTTATGAAGCAAATATCACCTTGATCCCTAAACCAGGAAAGACCCAAGAAGAAAAAAAAAATTATAGACCAATATCACTAATGAATATCGATGCAAAAATATTCAACAAGATCCTAACAAACAGAATCCAGCAACACACCAAACAAATTATACACCATGACCAAGTGGGCTTTATCTCAGGGTCTCAAGGCTGGTTCAATATACATAACTCTATAAATATAATTCAGCACATAGATAAATTAAAAAACAAAGACCATATTATTCTCTCAATTGATGCAGAAAAAGCTTTTGACAATATCCAGCATTCCTTCATGATCAGAACACTTAAAAAAGTTGGTGTTGAAGGGACATTTCTTAAACTAATAGAGGCCATCTACAGCAAACCCACAGCCAATATCATATTGAATGGTGTTAAATTGAAACCATTTCCACTTAGATCAGAAACCAGGCAAGGTTGCCCATTGTCTCCATTGCTCTTCAACATTGTAAGGTAAGTTTTAGCCATTTAAAAGGCGATCCAGGTTATCCACATAGGGTCGAAGAGATCAAACTTTCACTCTTTGCAGATGATATGATTGTATATCTGGAAAACACCAGGGATTCTACTACAAAACTTTTAGAAGTGATCAAGGAATACGGCAATGTCTCAGGCTACAAAATCAACACCCATAAATCTGTAGCCTTTATATATACCAATAATAGCCAAGCCGAAAAAACAGTCAAGGACTCTGTTCCTTTCACAGTAGTGCCAAAGAAGATGAACTATTTGGGAGTTTATCTTACAAAGGATGTGAAAGATCTTTATAAAGAGAACTATGAAACTCTAAGAAAAGAAACAGCTGAAAATGTCAACAAATGGAAAAATATACCATGCTCATGGCTGGGAAGAA
>CAUYON010067261.1:0-35538 GCA_963573935.1 Arctocebus calabarensis | reverse complement strand
AGCTCACAGCAACCTCCAATTCCTGGGCTCAAGCGAGTCTCCTGCCTCTGCCTCCCAAGTAGCTGGGACTACAGGCGCCCACCACAACGCCCGGCTATTTTTGTTTGGGTTGCAGCCGTCATTGTTGGTTGGCGGGCCCAGGCTGGATTTGAACCCGCCAGCTCAGGTTTACATGGCTGGCGCCTTAGCCCGCTGAGCCACAGGCGCCGAGCCAGAATCAAATATTCTTTACAGTGGCATCAAAGAAAATTAAATACTTGGAATATTCTTAACAAAGGATGTAAAGTATCTCTGCAGACACAATTATTAATCACTGAGAAATTGCAGAGGATGTTAACAAATAGAACATATCATGCTTATGGCTTAGAAGGATCCACATTGTTAAAATATATTACCCAAAGCAACTATAAATTCAGTTTAATTCCCATTAAGATACCAATTTCATACTTTGCAGATCTTGAAAAAATAGTCCTATGTTTTGTACAGAACCAGAAAAAAACCTGAATAGTCAATGCAATTCTATGGTGTACATATACCATCGTTTGTTAAGCCATTCGTGTGTCGATGGGCACTTGGGCTACTTCTATGACTTGGCAATTATGAATTGGGCTGCAGTAAACATTCTGGTGCAGATGTCTTTGTTGTAAAATGATTTTTGATCATCTGGGTATATTCTTAGCAGAGGAATTACAGGGTCGAACTGTAGGTCTACTTTTAGTTCCTTGAGTATTCTTCAAACTTCTTTCCAAAAAGGCCGTATTAGTTTGCATTCCCACCAGCAGTGTGGAAGTGTTCCCTCTCTCCACATCCACGCCAACATCTGTAGCTTTGGGATCTTTTGATGTGGGCTAATCTTACAGGAGTTAGATGATATCTCAAAGTGGTTTTGATTTACATTTCTCTGATGATTACAGATGATGAGCATTTTTTTCATGTGTTTGTGGGCCATGCACCTGTCTTCTTCAGAGAAGCTTCTGTTCAATTCTCTTGCCCACAAAGAAATGGGGCTATTTATTCTTTTCTTTTCTTTTTTTTTTTTTTTTTGAGACAGAACCTCAAGCTGTCACCCTGGATAGAGTGCTGTGGCATCACAGCTCACATCAACCTCCAATTCCTGGACTAAAGCGAGTCTCTTGCCTCCGCCTCCCAAGTAGCTGGGACTACAGGCGCCTGCCACAATGCCCGGCCATTTTTTGGTTGCAGCCGTCATTATTGCTTGGTGGGCCCGGGCTGGATTCTAACCTGCCAGCTCAAGTGTACATGGCTGGCGCCTTAGCCCGCTGAGCCACAAGCACCGAGCCTATTTGTTCTTTTCTTAATGATTAGTTTGAGTTTTCTGTAGATTCTAGTTATCAGACCTTTGTCAGAAACATAACCTACAAAAATCTAAATTTTCAACAGAAACTGTGGAAGCCAGAACACTGGAACATCTTTAAAGTGATTAAAGAAAATAAATTCTAGTCTAGAATCTGTGTCCAAAGAGAATCACTTTCAAAAGTGACAGTGAAATAAAGACATTTTCAGGCAAAGAAATAATGAAAGAATTTATCACCAAAAAATCTACGTTGAAAGAATTTAATTCTTTGTTGTGGGAACTAAGGGAAAAAAAATGCTAAAGACAGGTAATACCAGGGTTAGCAAGAACATAAAGCAACAGTAAAGACAGGCTATAGCCAGAACAAAAAGAAACAAAAAGAGATAAAAGTGCATAAATTTTTTTAAGAAGGCTCGGTGCCCATGGCACAGCGGTTACAGCATCAGCCACGTACACCGAGGGTGGCGGGTTTGAACCTGGCCCTGGCCAGCTAAACAACAGTGACAACTGCAGCAAAAAAATAGCCAGGCGTTGTGGTGGGTGCCTGTAGTCCCAGCTACTGGAGGCTGAGGCAAGAGAATCCCTTAAGCCCAGGAGTTTGAGGTTGCTGTGAGCTGTGATGTCATTGCACTCTACCAGGGGTGACATAATGAGACTCTGTCTCAAAAAAAAAATTTTTTTTAAAGAAATAATAAAACATAATTGCCAACCATATGCATATATGTTTAAATGTTGGACCTATAGACTTTCAAATGCACCACATAACAAGATATTGTGTATCAGTAACTTATAGATGTACATATTAATGTAGCTGATTGTTTTTCTTTATAAATTTGTATAGAGTTTCTGATACAGGAATATGACTGAAGATAGAGTAAATCAACTGTGAAAATTATCTCAAACATACTAGTTCAGTGCATGAAATAAAGAATCGAATTTTCTAAAATATGCTTCTAAGATACAGCCCAGCATTATGAACTATAAAGAAGTATTCAATTTATGTATGCTAATGGTTTTTAAAACTTATGTATATGGCTGTGATTAATAACTTCAAAATGAATATTTGGAGCTGTTTTCACTATTAAGACATCTGACTGGACTATGATACAATTTCATGACAAAAACAGTTCAAAGGTGGTGCCCGTAGCTCAGTGGGCACCAGCCACATGCACCAAGGCTGGCAGGTTCAAACCTGACCCAGGCCAGCTAAAACAATAAAGACAACTGCAACAAAAAAAATAGCCGGGCGTCGTGGCAGGCATCTGTAGTCCCGGCTACTTGGGAGACTGAGGCAGGAGAATCACTTGGGCCCAAGCGTTTGAGGTTGCTTGAGCTGTAACACCACAGCACTCTACCCAATGTGATAGCTTTAGACTCGCTGTCTCAAAAAAAAAAATTAAAAATTAATTCCCTTTAGCCATTGTTTGATTTCAAATGGATTTATAGTCTTGCTTTTTCTTTCAAAATATTTTTCTTTTAAATCTTAGCATGCATACCACAGAATCAAAACCTGAACAGTTGGAGGATAAAAACTCCCAAATATCTGCAATTCCTCAGGTAAAAACTTAAAACTCTATGTTAATATATGATATAAAAATCAATCTGATCTTAAAATTTACTTCTAAAATTCACCTACTAGTTTGTTTTATATGTTTGGTTTAAAAAGGAAAAGTGGCAATTTTGTTTTGTTTTGTTTTTATTGTCTTTGTTATTAAATCATAGCTTTGTACTGTAGTGCAATCAAGGGGTACAAGGTGCTGGTGATAATTTTGAAATAGCTACTTTTAATAGGTCTTAGGGAATCAGCAGAAAGAATGGGACAAATAAAAAGAGGTGACAACAAAGTATTTTAGTGAGAAGAAGGCAGATTTTAGAATAAGGAGAACTGTGGCTTATAATTACTTGCCATGTCCAGGAAAAAATCAGTAATTTAAACTAATCAGTAATTAAAAATGTTGTGCTGTATGTTTTGAAAAGACCCAAATTTTTCATTTTTATAAGCATATATTAGATTTTGCCTTTAGATCCTTTGCTGATCTGGTTTTACTAAGTAATAATTGCTATATTGCTTATTTTTTAAAATAGATGTTTCTGTAGTTCTTAAAGGCCAAAAAAGTCTTTCTAAAAATATTTTAAATAGTCACCATTAATTGAATTACTTTGTCTGTGAAGAAGTCATCCTAGTCTGTGTCAATTTATTATAATTCTGAAATAATTAAATAAAATTAATAGTTTTACTATATATGATCTGTCACTCATCTTAATAAAAATTCAGTATTGTGTCTTTAACCCTCTTATATGGTGACAGAAATTTCTAGAAAAAGCCTCTATGCCAGAACACCAACAGATTTGAAGAACTTTGATTTTAAAGGACAATGTAATTCGTTTTAGCCATCAGCTGCTGTGGTGTCATCAAATGTTAACTCTCCCCTTCTTCAAACTGTCTGTGACCTCTAACCTTTGTTACCATTTCCGGTGACAATATGTTCTCTCTCCTGCACTCAAAGTGTCATCAACCCATGTAAAGTGCTAGAATATATGTGCACATCCCCCACCCACATGCACACCCCATGACAATTCTAAGGCAGGTTTGGAGATCTCTATTCCTAGGTCTATTCCAAGTCTACTCTGGTGTTTTGTTGTTCTTATTATTGTTTTTGAGGTTTTTAAAATGAGGGAAAATTCTTACTATTCTTAATAAATCCAAAGGAAACATACGGATAGATGTGAACTAAATGAAATCCTAAGCCCCCCACTAGCTGCACCCACCCTTCTCAGCCAAGGGGATTTGAGAAAAAAAGCCTTAAAATTCAGTCTCAGCCCCAGGATAGGAGGCGGAAAGCACAATTACACATGCATGTTTTCCTTTATAAATATTCATGACTCCTCCTATAGATTGTTAAATATGTATATTTAGTCACCTGCTCAGTATAAAATCCCATTCCCTTTTGTCATTCCTTTGAAATCCATCTTCCTGGCTTATGGCCAAAGTAGTGTTTGCCACCCTGTCAGAATGGCCACTGCAGATTGAGACCCCCTTCTCCCTTTTACAATTTTTTAAGTTATTTTAAAATATGTTTAAAATTTTTAAATTTTTAATTATTATTATGGGTACATATATCTTTATAGGGTACCTGTTCTGTTTTGATATAGGCATACAATGTGAATTAATCAAATCAGGATAATTAAGGTACCCATTCCTTCAGGCATGTAGTGGTTCTTTGTATTGAGAACAGTCCAATTCATTCTTTTAGTTATTTAAAAGTATAACCTAATTTATTATTGATTACAGTCATTTTGTTGTGCTATCAAACAATATTCTAGCTACCTAACTTATGTTTTTGCATCCTTAACAATTCCCACTTTATCCCACCTCCCTGCTACCCTTCCACCATCCTCCGTTAACATTCAATCTGCTCTCTTATCTTCATGAGATCAATTATTTTTAGTATTTAGTTCCCATATATGAGTGAGAACATGAAATATTTTTCCTACTGTGCCTGGATTATTTGACTTAACATAATGTTCTTCAGTTCCATCCATCTTGTTGCTAATGGCAAGATATCATTCTTTTTGTGGCTATGTAATATTTCATTGTGTATATGTACCACAATATCTTTATCTGTTCATCTATTGATAAACACTTAGACTGATTCCAAATCTTGGCTATTGTGAATATGCTACAATAAACATGGAGTTACAGATATCTTTCCAATATACTAAATTCCCTTCGTTTGGATATACACCTAGCAGTGAGGTTGCTCAGTCATTTGGTACTTCTATTGTTAGTTTTTTGAGGAACCTCTACTGTTCTCCATAGTGATTAACTAATTTACATTCCTACCAAAGTATATGATAGTTCCCCTTTATGTTTAGTTTTTACATTGGGAGAAGCTTATCAGTATTTTCACAAACAGAAGATTGCTTTATTCCAAATCAGCAGTTCCATAATTAGACTACCATTTAAAAGCCTGGAAAATTATGGTATACCCTTGAACTACCTAAATGTGTTATCTGTAAATATTAGTGGGAGCACACCTATATTTCTGAAAGCTTGACCTATGTTTTTCTCATTTTTCTTTCAGTTGTACCATTTTTCAAATGAGATGAATCCAAATAAAATTATAGTTACCTTCTTTCCAATTTAGTTGTATTTTTATTTCATAAAAGTTTTGGTGACTAATCTTTGGGAAGTGGACAGAGGATGGACACTTTCAATTATCATGCCTACAGTACCTGCTCACTTTATTCATAAATGGTAAATGACATAGTAGGAACTCAAGTCTATAACAGAGTAAATCAAGTCGCCTTGAAAAATGCACTGCTACAATATCCCCCAATGCCTATTGAGGTTGAATATGAATCTTCTCTTACATGTATGACTCCCATGTTGACAGTAATAAAGTGTATTTAATTATGAGATTTGGTGGTTTAGTACATTCATAAAACTGTATGGAAAGTATAGTTCCTCAAAGAATCCTTGTTTTACTTCAGATCATCATCACTCCTGGTACAAGTCCACAGGAAGAAACTGCAAAAACTGTCCTGTCGGAAGAAGAAACAAACTCAGAGTACCAAGATAGGTTATACATTTCTTGTCCTCCAGAAGGATTACTGAATGCAATAATTACAAATGGTATGTGAAATACGAAATGTAAGTGGAGACAAAAATCAAAAATATATTTGAAGAATATTAAAATGTAAAACAAAGCCACAGATACTCCAGATCAGATGATCAACTCTTTTGCAAGCAATGTGTGAACAAAGAGGAAATAGGTCCTTGAATCTCTTTCAAAGACAAAAACAAAAACAATTCATTGCCTAAAAGGTCTATATTTTAATATTTTTCATGTCTTTTTATATTAAATTTTTGAGATTAGAAGCATCATTGATTAAAGATTTTTATTTAAAACCTACTTTGACATTTAGTTTTAAGTTATGTGGAAAAAATATCATCCTGGCAATTTTATGGCTCTTATTTAAATTAGGCCCCAAGTTTTAAAATGGCTGCAACTTTATAAAGAAGTTTATAAAACTTGCGTTCCCACTGAAATTTTAGAGCCTCTCATTGTCAGCAAATACTATTTTTTTTAAATCCACACCCTTTAATGATTTGCGATTTCTTTTTTTTAATTAAATCATAACTGTGTACATAGATGCATTTATGGGGTTA
Organism: Arctocebus calabarensis; assembly: GCA_963573935.1. Taxonomy (NCBI): domain Eukaryota; kingdom Metazoa; phylum Chordata; class Mammalia; order Primates; family Lorisidae; genus Arctocebus; species Arctocebus calabarensis. The sequence continues at coordinate 29,050 of CAUYON010067261.1, read as the reverse complement.
TTATCAAATACTATTTATTAAAAGGTTTTTCTGGCATTTTTCTAAATATTCTATGTGATTACATGTAAGAGAGATTTTTTTTTTGACCTTCAAAGAATGTAGCCCAAGAATAAAACTTTGAATAAAAGATAACGAAGGATAAATAATTGAAGTACTACATTTTTATTTTCTTATTTGCTAACGTTAAACTTCTGAAGCAAATTTTATTCATTGATATTTTTATTAGTAAATGTTGCTTTTTTTTTTTTATTGTTGGGGATTCATTGAGGGTACAAAGAACCAGGTTACATTGATTGCATTTGTTAGGTAAAATCCCTCTTATAATTGTGTCCTGCCCTCAAAAGGTGTGTCACACATCATGACCTCCCCACCCCTTTCTCTCCTTCCCTCTCTCTCCTCTCCCCTTCCTCCACCCCTACCGTGTACTAGGTCATTAATTGTCCTCATATCAGAATTGAGTACATAGGATTCTTGCTTCTCCATTCGTGGGATGCTTTACTAAGAATAATGTGTTGCACTTCCATCCAGGTTAATACAAAAGATGTAAAGTCTCCATCTTTTTTAATGGCTGAATAATATTCCATTTTATACATATACCACAGCTTGTTAATCCATTCCTTGGTTGGTGGGCATTTAGGCTGTTTCCATATTTTGGCAATTATAAATTGGGCTGCGATAAACAGTCTAGTGTAAGTATCCTTATGGTAAAAGGATTTTTTTTTTCCTTCTGAGTAGATGCCCAGTAATGGGATTGCAGGATCAAATGGGAAGTCTAATTTGAGTTCTTTGAGAGTTCTCCATACTTCCTTCCAAAAAAGGAAGGAACTATCAATTTGTAGTCCCACCAACAGTGTAAAAGTATTCTCCTTCTCTCCGTATCCATGCCAGCATCTGCAGTTTTGAGATTTTGTGATGTGGAACATTCTCACTAGGGTTAGATGATTTCTTGGGGTAGTTTTGATTTGCATTTTTCTAATTAGGGATGATGAGCATTTTTTCATGTTTGTTAGCTATTCATCTGTCTTCTTTTGAAAAGGCTCTGTTCATCTCTCTTGCCCATTGATATAATGGATTGCTGGCTTTTTTCATGTTGATTAATTTGAGTTCTCTGTAGATCCTGGTTATCAAGCTTTGGTCTGATTCAAAATATGCAAATATCCTTTCCCATTGTGTAGGTTGTCTATTTGCTTTGGTTGTTGTCTCCTTAGCTGTACAAAAGCTTTTCGGTTTAGTTCAGTACCATTTGTTTATTTTTGTTGATGTTGCATTTGCCATGGATGTCTTCTTCATAGTCTTTCCCCAGGCTGATATCTTCAAGTGTTTTTCCCATGCCTTATTAGAGAATTTTTATCATTTCATGCCTTAAATTGAGGTCTTTCATCCATCTTGAATCAATTTTTGTGAGTACAGAAAGGTCTGGTCCAGTTTCAGTCTTTTACATGTGGATATCCAGTTCTCCCAGTACCATTTATTGAATAGGAATTCTTTACCCCCATGTATGTTCTTACTTGGTTTATCAAAGATTAGGTGGATGTAAGATGTTAGTTTCATCTCAAGGTTTTCTATTCGATTCCAGTTGTCTATGTCTTTATTTTTGTACCAATACCATGCTGTTTTGACCATATGGCCTTATAAGACAGCCTAAAGACTGGTAGGTCCCCGGCTTTGTTTTATTACTAAGTACTGCCTTAGCTATATGAGTTGTTTTCAGGTTCCATACAAAACAAAGAATTAGTTGCTCTAAATCTTGAAAGTACAATGTTGGTATTTTTAATAGGGATGTCCTTGAATCTGTAGATTGCTTTGGAAAGTATAGACATTTTAACAACGTTGATTCTTATTGGCCATGAGCATGGTATGTCCTTCCATTTGTTAATATCTTCTCCTATTTCTTCTCTTAGGGTTTCATAATTTTCTTTATAGTTGTCCTTTACCTCTTTTGTTAGGTATATTCCTAGGTATTTCATTTTCTCTGAAGCTATTGTGAAGGGGATTGTATCCTTAACTAACCTCATCTTGGCTGTTATTGGCGTATACAAAAGCTACAGATTTGTGGACATTGATTGTATCATCAGCAACGAGGGAGGGTTTGACCTCCTCAGCTTTCATTTGGATGCCCTTTCTTTTCTTTTCTTGCCTGATTATATTGGTTAGAACTTCTAGCACTATGTTGAATAGTAGTGGCAATAGAGGACAACATTGTCTGGTTCCACTTCTAAGTGGAAAAACTTTCAGTTTTACTCCATTCAGTAAAATATTAGCTGTGGGTTTGTCATAGATGGCTTCAATCAGTTTAAGAAATGTGCCACCTATGCCTATACTCTTCAATGTTCTAATTAGAAAAGGATGCTGGATTTTATCGAATCCTTTTTCTGCATCTATTGAGAGGATCATATGGTCTTTGTTTTTGCATCTGTTGATATGGTGAATTTCGTTTATGGAGACTTGCTTATGTTAAACCAGCCTTGTGTCTCTGGGATGAAACCTACTTGATCATAATGTATGACTTTTTTATTGAGAAGCTGTAGTCTATTGGCTAGGATTTTATTGAGAATTTTTTGCATCTATATTCATTAGTGAAATTGGTCTGAAGTTCTCCTTTTTAGTTGGGTCTTTTCCTGATTTTGGTATCAGGGTAATGTTTGCTTCATAGAACATATTGGGGCAGATTCCTTCCTCTTCAGTTTTTTGGAATAATGTCTTCAGTATGGGAATAAGCTCTTCTTTTAAGGTTTGATAGAATTCTGGTGTGTAGCCATCAGGACCAGGGCATTTTTTTTGTTGGGAGATTTTTTATTGTTTCTTTGATCTCAGTGCTTGAAATTGGTCTATTCAGGAGATCTGTTTCTTCCTGGCTAAGTCTAGGGAGAGGGTGTGATTCCAAATATTGATCCTTTTCCTTCACATTGTCAAATTGCAACTCCTTGTTTCATTAATTTTCTGAATGACTCTTTTATTTTCAATTTCATTAATCTCTGATTTAATTTCGGATATTTCTTTTCTTTGGCTGGGTTTAGGTTTAAACCCTGTTATTCTTTTTCCAATTCCATAAGATGGTTTGTGAGTTTATTGATGCGCTCTTTCTGTTTTTTGCATGTAGGCATCTAAAATGATAAATTTTCCTCTCAGGACTGCTTTTGCTATATCTCACAGGTTTGGGTAGCTTGTGTCTTCATTGTTGTTATGCTCAAGGAAGTTAATGATTTCCTCTTTTATCTCTTCCTGCACCCAAATGTCATTCAGCATAAGGTTGTTTAATTTCCATGCCTTTGTGAGGGGTTGAATGTTTTGGTTTTTGTTTGTTTGTTTGTAGTTTTTGGCTGGGGCTGGGTTTGAACCCACCACCTCTGGCATATGGGGCTGGCACCCTACTCCTTTGAGCCACAGGCACCGCCTGGGGTTGAATATTTTTGCTGGGGTTGAGTTCCACCTTCAATGCCTTGTAGTCTGAGAAGATACAAGGTAAAATTTCAATTCTTTTGATTCTGTTGAGGTTCGTTTTGGATCCTAGGATATGATCAATTTTGGAGAATGTTCCATGGGCTGATGAGAAAAACGTATAGATGGAGTGTTCTATATACATCTATCAAGCACAGTTGTTCTAGGGTCACATTTAGGTCCCTTGTATCTTTGTTCAGTTTCTGTTTAGAGGATCTGTCCAGCTCTGTAAGAGAAGTGTTAAAGTCCCCTGCTATTGCGGTGTTAATGGGATATCATATTGCTCAGACTAATTAAGGTCTGTCGGGGCTGGGACTGGCCAGGTCTCTGGCCCCAGCTTATCTAGTGTCTGGATGCAGACCACTATGCTATTATCTTGCTCGTAAACAATTACTCTTAGATGCCTTAGGGCTATTTGCTTTAGCAGAAGGGGGAGAGACAGAGAGAGAGAGAGAGACAATATTTGACAAAGAGAAGCAGTCTTAGTAAGAGAATGAATCTTAACAGTCTTAGTAGAGAGACACTGTACAGGTGTTCTGCAGGCAGGAGAAGCAAAAGAGTCAGAATGAGCGGGTCCATGAAAGAATGTACATACGCTCCCTGACTGCCTCTCCTGCAGCTTCATATAGATGCAGTCTCATGGCGCTTAGCATCACAGGTGTAGAGACTGACCATCACTAATGCTCTTGTCTCGAGCTCCCATGTTCTCATGTTGAGAGCCAAAACCCTTCCCTGTGCCCTTCTCATCAAGGTGTCATATTAAGATGTTACGGATGTTTCTTATGATTACTGAGTATTCTGAGCTTAGCTCTTGCTTCTTCTTTTCCTAAAGCTATATGGTCTACTACAAAGTAGGCTGCATAAATATTTAGAATTGAAATATCTTGTATTTTTCCCTTGACCAATATGAAGTGTCCATCTTTGACTTTTTTCACTTTAGTTGCTTTAAATCCACTTGTATCTGAAAATAAGATTGCAACCCCTCTTTTCTTTTGAATTCCATTTGCCTGAGAAATTGTCTTCTGTCCCTTAACTCTGAGTTTTAATTTGTCCTTTGAGGCTAGGTGTGTTTCCTGAAGGCAGGAAAAGGATGGCTTGTGTTTTTTTTATCAAATCAGCCAATCTATGCCTCTTTAGTGGGGAATTCACACCATTAACATTTATTGAGATAATTGATAAGTGTGGTGGTGTTCTATTCATCTTATTTTGTGTAAGTCTATTGCTAATTTTTATCTTTTGCATCATTGTGGAAGCTAGGTTTTGTCCTTTACTTTCTGGGTACTTACTTTGCTGGTGGTCCATTGTGATGGTGATTGTGTAGAACAGGTCAAAGTATTTTCTATAGAGCTGGTCTTATTGTGGCAAACTTCCTTAATGTTTGCATATCAGTAAAAGATTTGATTTCTTCATCAAATTTAAAGCTTAGCTTAGCCGGATATAGAATTCTGGGATGGAAATTGTTTTGTTTAACTAGATTAAAGGTAGATGACCATTGTCTTCTGGCTCGAAAAGTTTCATTTGAAAAGTCTGCAGCCACCCTGTTAGATTTGCCCAGGTAGGTCAATTGTCACTTACTCCTTGCAGTCTGCAGAATTTTTTCTTTTGTCTTGACTTTGGACAGGTTCATCACAATGTGTCTTGGAGAAGCTGTATTTGAGTTGAGTGACCCAGGGTCTGATAGCCCTCTGAAGGGAGTATGTCAGAATCTTTGGTGATATATGGGAAATTTTCATTTATAATATTCTCCAGTATGACTTCCATTCCTCTGGGGCATTCTTCGTCCCCTTCTGAGATACCTATTCTGTATGTTTGAACACTACATGTAGTCCCATAATTCTGTCAATGAACTTTCTGCTCTCTCTCTCTTTTTTCTGCCTCTTTAACAATTGGAGTCATCTCAAGAGCTTTCTCCTCTACCTCTGAGATCTTTTCTTCTGCATAGTCTAATCTATTATTGATACTTTCTACTGCATCTTTAAGTTCCCTAATTGGCTGCTTCAATTCCTTTAGCTCTGCTAAATCCTTTCTGTATTCTTCATATTGTTCATTTCTTTTTCTTTCTTTCTTTTTTTTTTTTTTATAGAGACAGAATCTCACTTTCACCCTTGATAGAGTGCCATAGTGTCTCACTGCTCACAGCAACCTCCAACTCCTGGGCTCAGGCAATTCTCTTGCCTCAGCCTCCCAAGTAGCTAGGACTACAGGTGCCTAACACAATACCCGGCTATTTTTTGTTGTAGTTTGGTTGGGGCTGGGTTTGAACCTGCCACCCTTGGTATATGAGGCCAGTGCCCTACCCACTGAACCACAGATGCCACCCTCATTCATCTCTTATTTGATTCTGTTTTTGGATTTCCTTTTGGTTATTTTCCATTTTTTTTAGCAATTTCCTTCATTGTTTTTATCATCTGTATTTTAAATTCCCCTCCTGTCATTTCTAACATTTCTTTATAGATGGAATCCTCTGTAGTAGCTACCTCATGGTCTTTTGTGGGAGTTGCTCTGGTCTGGTTTTTCATGTTGCCAGGATTTTCCTGCTGTTTCTTCCTCATGAGTGTTTTCTTTCGTCTGTTTCCTTGCCCTAATTTTTCTTTCACTTCCACTTGCTCTTTGAGTTCCCATGCCTCTGACCTAAGGTTTTGATGAGTCCTTTTGGTACAAGACTAAAAGGAAGAGAAGATTGAAGAGCAAGAAGAGAAGAAAGATAAAAAAGAAAGAAAGAAAAGTAAAAAAGAGAATGGAAAGTGAGTGAGTAAAAAGGAAGAATGACAAGAAGAAGAGAGGCACAGAAATAGGAGTAATGAAGGTGTACAGTAGAGTATTTGGACTCCCACCTTAAAAACTCCCCAACCTTTGGGAGTATTGGTTGGGTGGTTCTCTTAAGGTCTTCAGCTCTTTGCTAGCCTGAGAAGACACACCCCACCTCCACCAAATAGAGAGGAAAAACAAAAATACTATAAATCAAACCAAACCAAACAAAAAGACCTTAAAGGATAAAATTGGAGAAAAACTAATAACAGGGACAGAAACACTAGCAAAAATGAAGTTCTTCTTATTAAAGAAGGCAACAAGGGAAAATTACATTTACACTTAGAAAAATGAAGAAAAATCTGACTTGGCGCCCATAGCACAGTGGTTACAGTGCCAAACACATACACTGAGGCTGCAGGTTTGAACTCAGCCTGGGCCAGCTAAACAACAATGACAACTGCAACAAAAAAATAGCCAGGTGTTGTGGTGGGCATCTGTAGTCCCAGCTACTCGGGAGGCTGAGGCAAGAGAATTGCTTAAGCCCAAGAGTTTGAAGTTTCTGTGAGCAGTGATGCCATAGCACTCTACCAAAGGTGACATAGTGAAACTCTGTCTCAAAAAAAAAAAAAAAAAAAAAGAAAAGAAAAAGAAAAATCTAGGGGGGGGGGAAGTGAAATTTTAAAAAAAGGAAAAAAGAAAACAAAGCAATATATATACATACCTTGTTGAATATTGCCTGGGCAACAGGCGGTCTTCTGGGGTAGGAGATGCTAATCAAAATGCTGATACAGCTGTATAAGATGGAGACTGGAGGCTTCTGCTGACTTCTTTGCCCTCAAACCCCACAGAGTTGAGAGCCTGAATCTCTCCTCAGCCTGCTTTTGGCTAAGCAGAGGCTTTCCCAGGAAAGCATATGTTGCTGGGATCTTTCATGAAGTGTCTGCCTGCTTATTAGGTGTGCCAAAACCAGCCTCACTCTAAGCCCTCTGAGGGCCGAGGCTGCAAGGCTGCTCTCCTACTGCCAAACACTGAAAGCTCCTCTCTTACCCAGAGTTTCAGTCCCAACCTCTGGGCACTGTTCAAAGTCACTAAATTTCTTGCTATAGGTCTCCCAGCACCGGCCTTGCTCTGGGTCCCTGAGTATGAAGCCTACAGGGCAGCTCTCCCACTATGACTGTGCACACAGTCCACAGCCAAACGATGAAAACTCTGTTCCAGCCCAGCGGCTCACTCCCAAACTCCGGACACCACTCAAAGTCACTTACACACTCACCCACAATTTCCCCAGGTAATTCAACCAAGTGCCCAAATCCAAAGAAACAAAACAACCTACAGGAAAGACCTTCCCTGTCTGCAATCTTGCTGTTGCTGTAGCTACAGCTGCGGCAGGTGCCACGGCCTCAGACAAACATAACAATTTGCCACTTTTCCACTGCTTTTGTCTTCTCCTAGGGTTCAGAATTCTTCCGCTGACTCCCTGCCATCCCCAAAGGGATGTTTCTGGGCAGAGCCCACAACCCATAAGTGCCTAGAGTCTTCTCCCCCATCTTACTGTGCCTGGTTGCAAAGAAGCTGTTACTGGGCCTCCGTCTTGCTCCGCCCCCTCAGTAAAAGTTGCTTTTTAATTAACCTCAGTATTTTGAAGACCCTGAATCATCAGTGAATTTGAATGGGAAACATAGCGGCTAAGAATTTCCCCCAAATGAAAGTCACACTCCACGTCACAGATCCAAGAAGCTCCTCAAACATCAAACAGGAAAATCGTCCAAAACAGCTACATCTAGGCATATCATATTCAAACTTCACAAAAAGCAAAGGTAAAGAAAAAACATTGAAAGAAGCTAGAGAAAAACCTGTTAAATGTCTACTTCCATTTCTAGGATCCCCAGCTTAGTCATAAAATAAGTTATAGAAGACATTACTGGATTTGCTTTATTGTTGTTTTCTTTTAGATGTGTGTATCTAAGCTTAGTTTGGCCTCCAATTTTCTTATGTTATACTGACCTAAGTTTTAATGTCACAGACATCCTAGGCTCACAAAAGGAGTTTAATGTGTTTCTTTTTTATTCCTTCTCCGGAATTGTATATGTTATAGGTTCTTTGAATGTTTGGTAGAACTTCTATGGTAAGCTGTCTTATACCGATAGGATTTTTAGATGAGAAGATATTTAACAATTAAGTTTTTTAAATAGATGTAGGAATATTCAGGTGTCCCATTTCTTCTTAAGTGTTTATAAGTCATGTTAGTCAAGGAAGTTTTCCATTTCATCTATGTTTTTAGACTGTTGGCATAAGGTCATTTACAATATTCACTTTATGATTTTTTTACTCATATCTAATGCTACAGCCCATTTTTTATTCCTAATATTATTTGTGCCATCTCTTTTTAATTGCTCAATCTTATCAAAAGCTTGTCTATTTTATTATTTTTTTCAAAGAAACATCAGCATTTGGTTTTGCAAATCTTGCCTATTGTTTCTTTGTTTTATATTTTATTAACATCTATTTCTACTTATAGCCTTTCCTTTCATCTCTTTTATGTGTTTCCTCTGTTATTCTTTTCTAAACTTCCTAAAGTAGACATTTAACTAATTAATCCTTAGTCCTTCTTACTTTCTGATATAAACATCTAAAGCTATAAACCTTCCTTTTGGTATAGGCTCAGCTCTATCCCACTAGTCCTAGGTGAAAAATGATCTGCTTTCTTTGTAGTTTTGCCTTCCTTAGAAAGTTATGTAGGTTGACTCATGCAGTACATAGTTTCATGTGCTTGGCTGTCACTTAGCACATGTTTTTGAGGTTTAAACAAGATGTTCAATGTATCTGTAGTGTGTTTCTTGAGTAGTAATCCATTTTATGGGTACGTTCTTCATGTTGTTTGTTCATTCACCAGTTAATGGACATTTGCACTGTTTCCTATTTTGGGGTTATTATAAAAAATAATGCTGCTAGGGCAATTGGTGGGATCACACCTACGGTGCATCTTAGCAGGGTACTGGTGAAACTTGTTCAATGTAGAGTATCAATGTCTTCATATAGTGGTCTGTCTTATTCTTGTTGCTATTGATAACTCTATCTTCCTCATTAGCTGAGTTATATTACATGTTCCATTATGACAAAATCACATAAAGAAAAGGCGAATATCAAGATTGGGGGAAAAGGTGGAGAAGTCAATTTGGACGCCGATGGAGAGCGAACCGGTGACTGACAAGGTGCTGTTTACAAAGGTTTGAGCTTTGAAGTGGTTGTTGATGGTTGACAGCAAAAGAATAGATGAGATTTCTAAGGAAGAGAGTGCAGAGTAAGAAATTAAGAAAGTCATGATAAAACCACGTGAATGTGAACCCTTCACTAGAAATGTTAAGGAATAAGACTTCATGTAATCATAGTCAGAGAGGTGGAAGGAGAACAAAAAAGAAGCAGTTCACAAGTTACACACACAGACACTGCAGTGGAAAGACTCTCAAAAAATACCTCTGAACACAGAGTTGTCAACTAGGAGAACAGAAGGTCATTGCCCATGAGAGTTAAAAGAGCATTGAGAGATTTCGAGGGAGATGTGGCTGTAGAGAAGTGGAGTCAAAGGATGAATAAAGTGAGGTCTGATAAAGGAGAAAAATCTTAGCAGGTCAAACCAAGCTTAATGCAGAATGTAAAACACCCACTGAGGTTTACCCATGTGTAACTTACGCATGGCGAGAGAAAAACTGGACATCTTAACAATATTGTAAACTTCAGGACTGCAAAGCATAATTACACACACCATAAGAAACAAACCTGCACATTTTTACTTTCAACACAACTATAACTGTTTGCAACACTATATTAGTTTCTAGTATTCTTCATCATTATTTAAAAAGCTACTCCCTTAAGTGTCCAATTTCTTTTCTTTCCTCTTTTTTCTTTTCTTTTACTCTTTTGTAACTTCAACTTTGCCAAATTCCAAACCACATATTAAGAAATCTCTCAAAACACTCTGATCTCTCTGATAAAAATCATGGTTAATTTCCACACCATATAGATATGCTTAATCCCCCTCATATTAAAAAACAGAGAAAAATCCAGACTTATCTCCCCATTGAAAGGCGTCCTCTTCTCGTCCCTTTGCAGTCTAGTTATCAGAAACATCGACACACACTCGTCCATACTTGAGCATGTACTTGAACCCTCAGCCCACTGCAGGCTAGCTTCTACCATTTGTATGTGTGAAAGGATACAGCAAGAAAATAGAAGAGCTCTTTGATAAGCTGCTATCTGTTGGTCATTATTTTGATCTCCTACCCGTCCTTCATCTTAGCTTACTTGCTTTTGCTTTTATGCAAAGATCTTTTTAAATTTCATACTTGCTCTCTACTTCATTCAATAGAACTATCATTACATCCTTATACCACACTCACTGCACCCATGAAGGTAAACACATACCCAAACAAGCACATAAACAAAATGTCCAACTTGTAGGTCAATTACAATAACACTCTCCAAAATATTATAGTTGAAATTTTTCTGTCATTGCCGTCTATGTAATCCCCCAAAGAATAGTATTTTGATACACAAGCAACATGCAGATTATCTCAAATCAGCTCTTCAGCTCATTTTTTGTTTGTTTGTTCCCACTGTTCATTTTAAATTAACTATAATTTTGGTATCAAAGTTAACTTATTTACCCAATACCTCTATGCACTTCTACACAGTAGGACCTCTATAAGTTGACCAAAGAACTCTAACAAACAGGTCAACACACAGAGGTGGTCAACATAAAGAACCAAGCCTACTATACCTACACCTACTTGAGGGGCATGAAAATTAGGTCAACTTAAGTAGGTGATCGATGTAGGGAGGTAGTCAACTGCAAAGGTTCTACTATATTTGGTTAACACTGTATTCCTATCCAGTAGAGAGAAACACTTTTTTTTTTTTGTCTTTACTTTGATCAGCTGTAAAAGTAATCCCTTCTTGATCATACTGGCTTCAGTCAAAAGATCATTATCTTCCTCATGTAACTTTAGTAAAAGGCTTTAATTATGAAGAGTTTTAAATATGGTGGCACCTCTACAAGTTGATCACCCAAAAGACTGTAACAAACTTGTCAACACAGAGATGGTCAACATAAGGAACTAGGCCTACTGTGCTAAGTACAGGTGGTACATGCCCAGGTTATGAAAATCAGGTCAAAGTAAGGAAGTAGTCACTTAGGGAGGTGGTCAGCTGTGAGTTTCTACTGTATTTTTTATTATTTCCTGGGCACATGTTGAGCAGTGTTGTTACAAATTAAGTGAGCCACACTGAGAGACTTTCTAAAGCCCCAAGGTAAGAAAATTAAACCTAGAAACTTCTGGTTTTACATGGAGAAGACAACTAATAATGTTTATTAATAACAAAAGTCAATGTAATATTTTTAGGTTTGCGATAACCAAGAGTTAAAGCATAGTTTTAAAGTTGTAATTTAAATTAAATTTTAATTTAATTTTTAATTTAAGCTCAAGTTATCAGTTTATATGCAGTATAGTGTGTAAGAAGATCAATGAAAGTTTGTGGAGAGAAAACAATGAAATTCAATAACAAGTTAATTTTCAATTTTCACATTAAATTTACATTAATTTCAATGGTAAACACAAAAGCCAAAATGCAATTAAAACAATGATAAAAAGCAATAATGTTTTGTACAAAAACTAATTTATTCAAGTCAAGGTATTAACTGCCTAAAAAACTGAACATAGAACTACTAGATATTATTCTGAATCATTTTCCACATACTAACAGGTACATGTCCTAATTTTTTAATCAAAGCACTCAAAATTTAAAAAAAATTATTGCATAAAGTTTTCCACATTTGCAAATTCAGATTTCATCATTAAAATATTTCTTAAAGAGAAATCCACTAATATCTAAAACTAAAACCTCAAAGACTTGTGTGTTTTATAAATTAAAAAAAAAAAAGAAGAAGAAAAGTTTCAGCTGGGTGCAGTGGCTGAACCCTGAAATCCTATCATTCAGGGAGGCCAAGGCAGGTGGATTGACTGAGCTCGGGACTTCCAGACCAGCCTGAGCCACAGGGAGACTCTGTTTCTACTAAAAATAGAAAAATATAGCAGAGCAGCACCTGTGACTCAAAGGAGTAGGGCACTGGCCCCATATACCAGAGGTGGTGGGTTTAAACCCAGCCCCAGCCAAACACCGCAAAAAAAAAAAAGAGAGAGAGAGAGACAGAAAGAAAAATATAGCAGGGTACAATGTGAGTGCCTGTAGTCTCAACCACTGTGGAGGCTGAGTCAAGAGGATCATTTGAGCTCAGGAGTTTTGATGTTGCTATGAGCTATTACTCCACAGCATTCTACCCAGGGTAATAGAATGAGACTCTATCTCAAAAGAATAATAATAATAATAATAATAATGATAAAGAAATACAATGTAAAAATAAACGTTCCGCTCAGACTCTGACATGTGAGCCATCAAGTTTACAGAGCCACACAGGGCCACTAGATATTGGGGTTCCTGTCTTTACATGGCTTTTCCTACTCTAAGCCCCTCACTACCTTCCTCCAGGTACTCTACTAGAAAAATATTTACCCTGCATGTGGGGAATATCTGCAAGCCTATCTAACATTGCATTAATCTCAGATCTGACTTCACAGGACTTGTGGGAGCTGAGTGAAGTGTACCCCAACGTGAAGGTAAAAACCATGGGGAACTGAGTTTCCTCTTCCTTGGGAAGGAAGTGTGAGTCGACGCACACGTTTCCTGTTTTTATCCTGGATCCCATGCCACATCCTGAATTGTGTCCACCTAAAGGTTGAATTGGGTCTCTACCTAATCAGTTTACTTTAGACAAAAAATATCTCCAGAAATTTTGGCGGCAAGGCAGGTTATAAACTACAAAATGTACAAAGAAACGAAAAAGTGAGGTAAGCACACAGGAGTTCTCCTCTTGCCTTCAGGGCACCATTCTCTACGGGTTTTGAAATTTTTGCAGTAGAGTGGAGGAGTTAGAGAAACTAATATAACACTACAGGAGGAGGCATCATTTAATCCTTCAAATTTTCAATCAGGTCTTGTCCTCAGAGTCAAACTTGTGAAATGGCTTTCCTCTTCGTCGTGTCAGAAGCCGTATGTTATGTGGGCGATGAATGAGCCAAAGTTCTTTGAACCAAATCCCCCTTGCCTCTTTACAAGTCATCACAGCATCTCAAGAGATCGGGACTCCTAAAGGCAGAGGCACTAACAACAGTTGTCTTTTTTTTTTTTTTTTTACCCCTCTGGACTGAAATTTATACCTCAGTGTCCTTACACTTCTCTAAAGCTAAGAGCTTTTCAGTTTTCTTGGAAATAATCACAAAGCTCGAGCAAATATTAACCAAAATGCACTTAATCGCACAATTGTGCTCCAACCTGAATCATAAGTTAGGTATTTAGAAAGAGCCTAGTTCATCAAGAAAGAAAATAAAATTATGTCAAACGTGTAAACTTCAATCTGCTTTTCCAAGAGCGGCAAAGGTCAGCAGAAAATGGTGAGGCTCTGGCCTGCTACGTTCCCCTCTGTTTCTCTCCACTGAGGAATCACTGCCACCCCCTGGGACTAGCCCTGAAAAGAGCAGGTTGCTGAACATGTCATAATAATGCCTTGTGGACCCCAGAAGCAAGGGATCAGTGCGATAATGACACCCACGCAAAGTCAGAATGAGGCAAAAGAACATCTCACGCGAGGCAGAGAGATTGGGACTCCACTGGCCCAGTTCTCTCGTGACCCGAGAACGCGGTAAACCCCAAGCCCTGGGCAGCGTGTGCCGTTCGATGATCTCTAGTCCACTCGAAAACTCAGAAAAGCATATGTTTTCCAATGCATATGCTTTTCCAAAGCATTTCCAATTGAAAAAGTAAATAACCCAATGAAGGTTAGTTTTGCCAAAGCTTATTTTAGTTTCAGTTCTGTGTAATGCCAGAAATAAATTTTGTAATTTTCATTTTCTATACAGAGGGTGCAATAATATATATATATATACACATTTAAAGAGAGGCAAAACTGTATTGTACTGAAATTGTCATGCTCTGTTCATGTTTGACTTCTGCAATTACAAGAGATACAAGATACAATTTTCAAGATAACAAACGTTATCAGCATTTGCTTGTGAGTTTTATAATTTGAATACAGTCTTTTCCCTTCTTAAAATGTCTCTACGTTATTCTGGCATCCTGTGTTTATGTGTACAGACACACACATGCACACATAACACATACATATTTCATTTTACCATGCTACATTTCCATTTTATGTATTTAGGATTTCAGAGGATAGAACAAAATGATGAAAAAGAATCGTTCATTTATTTTCTAGTAAGCAAAAGATACTCTTTTTAAATTAATTGGTACCATAAGAGTTTAAAGTAAAAACATTTGTCTAAACCACACAATATGAAACATAAGTAATTATTAGTAAGTGTTATTTAACTGCAAACCGTTCAAACTATTATACTTTGACAATCAAAGAAGTATACACAGGAGCTGACTTGTCCAAAATTTCTGCTCGAACAATTCAATTTCCATTTATTAGACGACAGAGCTTTGAATTTGGCCCTGTAAGTCCAGATATCAAAGGTTCACATCTGTGGCAGTTTCCCATGAACCTCTCACACCTGCCATCTCTAAGACCACCTGGAACTTCAGGCTTCAGGAACTGGGCCACACCTTCCTCTCTCAAAAAACATCTGTGCTGTTTTGCTTGTCCCAGGTCAAGACACTCAATTTTCCACATTCTCCCGAGTAAACTCATAAATACGCCTTCTTAGAATCATCATGCTTGCTATAATGCTAGAGTTTGTTAATAAACTAAGGCAACGCCCCGAATCTTGAAAACTTGAGAATAGTAGCAAGTCTCACAACACTTAAGTGAACAAGATTTTTAAATTTACTTTTAAATATTTAACCTGTTATCTATTGCAAATTTCTAATACGCCCCTACAGTTTTTAAATAAATAAGAAAATAAATAAAAAATGACTAAGTAAATATTTCCTTAATCCCATATTGTTAAACATAAAATTATTTTGCTTAAATGTTCACATAACTATTTGTCTTACTTTTATTTTAAATGTTATTTTGGAAATTATTCTAATTTTACCCTAGAGAAGTTATGAGATCACGTTTATGTTACATGTTGAACCAAATTGGCTGTTCAGACTTTAATTGATCTAAGTTGTAAAACAGCTGGATCAATGCCTTTCAAAATCTGCTTTCAAAGACATGTGGCCTGTAAACATGTTCAGTTGTTCAGTATTGTTTTATCTAAATAATTTTTAAATAAATTTGAATACTTCAATTATTTATTTTTGTCTAATATATTGATAAATGCAAGATGTAAATTATTATTTCTAATGTTGGGGTGTGTGTGAAGCAACACATACCCCGACATTGTTGTTCAATGTTCTTAGGACAGTTTTGGGGGGAAAGCAGTTTACTTCCAAATGTTAAATACATATAATGCTTGGTCCATTTCTAACAATGTTACTGTAAGAAGAAAAATTTCCATAAGCTTTATATGTAAATACGCCCACTGCAATATTTACATGTCTAATGGAAAAAATCTGGACATAAGAGCATACATGGAGAACTGTATTTGTAGCTCCAATACAATGACATGGAAAAGATTAAGATCATTTGATTTTTTAAAAAGTCGTTTAAGAGGAGTATGGATTTTATAGAGATTGAGTAAGCCGTGTAGTAGTGAACAATGACTCTAAATACACGTCTCCAGGTTCCAGTCCCGTCTCTGACACTAACTGTGTGATACTGGGCAAATGATCTGACTTTTCTGTACCTGTTTCTGCCTCTGTAAAGGTGATCAAGGGATTTTATGATCATGTGATGAATGTTTGGTGGATCAGCATCCCGTCCACAGTCAGCTGGCTGCAGATGGAAACCGTTAATGTTTTCAAACACAAGTGTAGGCTTTGTACGTGTGAGGAATGTACGTCTGCACAGAAGAACTCTACAAAGATGTTCTCAACAATCTCCTCTTAAAAAGAATACATAAAATCATACAAGGGGGAAACGTTCTGATCAAGTATAACTATCAAAGTGAATTCATTTTTTAAATGTTTGATGAAAATACAAATATCCTAAGTATCAAGCAATAAAACATTGGACTAATAAAAGGTGAAGGATTATTATGGTACCAATGCAGAAATGGTACAAAATACTGATGTGACCAGAAATCCATGTCAGATTACTGTGGTGATTACCAATTGTTAAGAATAATTTGTGCGTGTATGACCCTGTTCATTTCCTAGTGCAGACTGTATCCCCAGAGACCAGCCTACAAGGATCCTGACCAGAATTTTAACAATGGTGGTGTCTTAGGAAAGTTTTTTCCCAGTATCTTTGCTTTTTAGCTAAACAATCTTGTAGTGTCAAAGTTTTGGAGCCAAACTCTACCTATCTCTGTGCCTGTATGCCTTTTTAACACCCACTTCACAGTTACCCACAAGGATAAAGAAACACCTATCTATCTGGACCCACTATATTTTCACCCTGAACTTCAAAGCCAGTTTTTATTGACTTAGAATCATTTGACTTTTCTTTTTTCTTTTTTAATTAAATCATAGCGTTTGACTTTTCTTAAATTTTGTTTCTGGCTTTTGCAAATCCTTCTCTCTTCTTAGCCCTGTTAAGTTTGCCTGAGGCATAATCAACACCTCTGTTTGTAACTTGGAAGAAGTTTGACTTTTTCCCTTACTGCGTTACTCCGAGTGACTATCTTTGCAGGGTCTCTGTAAGCATCATGTGGCATTGAAATCTGGGCCTTCAGTGGAGGGTGACAAGTGTTTTCTGTTAATTTCCAATATGCCAATGCTGTTCTTTTTCTGCTACCAGGTTCTTCAATGAAATTGCCCCCTTTTTTTTTCTTAGTAGAGACAAGGTCTAGCTCTTGCTCAGGCTGGTCTCAAACTCCTGAGCTCAAGGGTTCCAGGGATCTCTCCTGCATCGACCACCCGGACGTTATGATTACAGGAATGAGCCACCGCACCCAGATCTTAATGAAATTCTTGATTTCCTGCACTCTCTCAAGTTCATTTTAATTCTTTTCAGTTCATTTGTATAGTAAATACGATAATTTATAAAACCTCAACGAATGATCAAACTTACTGTGGTTCAAGTCACGGCTCTGTCCTCACTGGGTCCCCACAGCAAACCCTCACTTGAGATCACATTATCCACCTCTGTTTTTACTGGCCCACTTTCCCAAGGGTCTCTCTTCCTAATCCCAACATTATACTTTTACATCATTAACATCATTTAAGAAGGTGGTTCTCAACCTTTCTAATGCCGCCATGTACATTGTTACAAAAGGATTGAGACCCACAGGTTGAGAACTGCTGATTTCAGAGAAAATAAAAAGGGGATTCATTCATTCAATAGTAATTTTCTGCCACAAGTAATTTTTTCTTATCTGTTTAATGGTACTTTAACATAATAAACATGTATATGCATATATTTGTTCTTACGAATATATATATGTGTATATGTTCACATATACAGATATATGTATAAGTATCTTCCTTTAATTAAAAAGTCTCTAATGATAAGAGTTAAATCTTCCCAGTGTTGCTAATGTAATCTACTGGGTTTAAAGCTAGATTTCCTGAATTGGAAATACCTGCATATAATCTTGGATAATCTCATTTTCCAAATCAATAAAATGAAAATCATAGGGCTTTGTACCTCATATTGGTGAAGGAACCATATTGGATAATTCATATGTAGGGCTTGTCACAGTTCCCAGTTCATTCAAATAACTGATCATTCAGAATTGTGGTCTGATATATCCATGTATGGAAGAAACGTGATAATATAGCTGATCAGTAAAATTATTATATTTTCTTTTCAACAGTGTATACAAAAAGAGTAGAAATTAGGCACGTTTGTAAAAAATGACACCAATTTTATGTAAATTCCTCATGTAATAAAAATGATTAAATTTACCAACAAATCTAAAGTTCTTTTACTGGGACCAGTTCATCAGATAAATGAATGAAAATCACTATGAAAATTTCAACTAAAACTGGACTTTTCAGAAATAAACACGGCCTTTTCCAGGTAACTACTGCTTCATTTATTTAATATCAAAAACCACTTTAAAGCGAGTAAAAGTTAGGAAAAAAACTAATGAATAGCTATCAAATTTTTCAACAGAAAAGCAATTCTGATAGGCTTTTTATTCTAATCCATCAGTATAATCAGCATTCCTAAAAAAAGAGAACTTTAATACTCCTATGGTAACCTCAAAGGAGTCAGATATTTATAAAAAATTCAAAGAAACAGCCAAACTATTATACAATGGCATTTTTTGTGCTAAAGCTTCAGCATGTGAAATGAATAGCCAAAGATTGGCATGAACCATAGATATTACTATGCAGATGAATCCTCCATTTAATTAAGGGTTCAGAATGAGCAACCTGAGGGTCTAATTCCAGGACTATTTTGACATATATCACATGTTCCCTAATTTATAGTGAAAGGCCCTTTTGACAAGTTCTCATGTCGATATGTTCCAGTTAGTTACCAATACCTCAAAGTGGTGTTTTGTCACTGACCTACACTAGTATATGAAATTATGACAGCAAATTAGTGGTGACACTTCGCAGTAATTCAGATTACTGTCTCTAGCCAAATATTCAGAATAACACCTCCATGAAATACAAAGACCTCTGTTTCCACTCTACTCCTTGGATGAGAGACACTAAGGGAAAATTGAATACACTGAGAAAAAGTTTTGTAAATTCTCATAATATTTTTTTCTTAGGATTCAGCAGAGTGAGTGCATAATTCAATTCTGGAAATAAATTTCCTTTTTAAATAAGTAGGACAAGACATAATTAACTTTGAGAAATCTAAGGACAAAGTCTTGATCATGACGTGTGTGTATGTTCATGAAAACGCCAAGTCAAAGCCTTTACTTCATAGTGTCGTGCTATGTGTTTGTAACTTTCTTCTGTTAATTCTAGAGATGGAGACTGTTAGAAGAGGCCTGGGAAGCTAAAACTTTTGTATTTTTCTGAAAGAATTAACCTAAAACTCTTTTTACATCTTAAGAAAAGCTTCTGGGGATGTCTGTCAGTCAGTCTCCTAAGAGAATCTCATTCTTCAACCATGGTTGGGAGAGGACTCATGGGGCATCCCAATTTGGTGGAATGTAGGAAGAAGAGTCAAACCCACAGGTGGCCTGTGTCCCCCTGGTGCTGTCCAGTCCACTCTTATTCTAGAGGACACTTACATGAAGTTGCACAATCCCAGTTACCATCTACATGGCTCTTAAGGTTGTATTTCCAACAGACACTTGCCCACCTTCCAGGTCCTATACACAGCTATTGACAGTTTCTCTTAAATGTCTTAATATATCCCACATTTAATTCATTGAATTCTCTCCTTTCCAAAAACAAACAAAAAAAAAAGATGTCTTTTTTCAGCCTTCCTTATATCATTGAATAGCAATACCATCAGAAACGATTCTTTATATCAGACGTATAAGAATGCACCCTTGACATCACTGAGGAGCATGGACCACTCAGTCTACTGTCTCCGTCCGTCTGTCCCTCAATGGGCACCACTCTCATGCCATCACGAGCCCCTGTCATCTCTCACTGGCTGTGCAAAAGCCCTCTAACCGACGGCCTCTTTCCAATCTCCAGAGAGCACACCAGTGATGCTCTAAACATGACCATCTTCACACTTCCTCAATGATTCTCCATGGCTCTTTAATAGTTGTAAAACAAAACTGACACGGACATGACCGTGAAAACCCTGTAAACTCTTCCCCTGCCTCCACGTAGACTTCAAACTCCCGTCTCTCTCCTTTCTGTCCCTGCTCTGTCTAAGTCTGACCCAAAGCCTCTGCATGTGTGGGTCTACGCTCCTTAGATTCATTCCACTGATTTTATCCTGGTTATTACTAACTGAATCCCCTGAATAAGTAAGATCATTTATGGACATTCAGAGCAACATAAACTTCTTCTTTGTACTACTCTCTGCAGATACAATTTTACCTACACATCTGGGACTGCTAAAGTCTGTCTCCTCCAAGTCAAGTCTTTCTAACTTGAACTCTACCTAACTTTACTCAGCATAATACCTCAAGGACTTAGCACTGTGTCAAGGACATTATTTCCTTAATTAAACATTTATTGACTGCATTAATTAATGCAGTTGACAAAATAGCCTATATGAATAAATAATAGAAAGGAAAGAAAGAGGAAGGAAGTTAGAGAAGAAAGGGAGAAAGAAAGAAAGATAGTTCATAGACAGAGAGACTAACTATCAGACTTGAATATGCACATACACCAGAATTTTAATATCACAGATTACCTGCAGTTCTATTTTCAAAGTTATAGCTTTTCCTAATTAATTTTCCCTACATTATTGCTTCTTGGCCTTTTGGCTGAGATCAAGTGTATCTTTGCTTCATCGTATGGGAATGATTTAGCTCCCTGTCTCTTATGATAAGTTATACACTTTCCTTTACAATAAGTAAACACTAATTGCCTTTTATGTGGAATGTTTATTATGTTGTTACATTGTAACACATGTTTAAAATATCTGAAGGCATACAGCCTATAATGCATACTGTGATTTATGTTACAATATTTCTCCTAAGTGTGATATCACAGAATTCACACTTGGTGGTGGATCTTCAACCACTTCCTCGTACCCGGGAGAGGAACAATGGACTGTCTGTTTTATTCAGGAAGGTGACAGACACTGGTATCTGTAAATAATACCCCGGAGTTGGACGAAATCCAAACCACCATCACTTCCCAATCAGATTCTGTGAATATACCTTTCTGACTGGGAGGTAAGTTCCAAAACATCTATTACAATCTGAAAAATTCTTTTTGTACCTCAAATAATGAAATTCTTTCAACATATCTCTAGACCTTAATTTACCTGGATATGGTAAATGTATATTGCTTTTTCTATTACATTAAATAGTTTGTAAACGAAAAGATTAAAAGTATTCTCTGCATTCAATTAAAATGTACTGCTAAACTCCAGCCTACAGAAAGAAAGTGTCAAGGATATTTCATCTCTTCAGGCTCATTTCTGTATTTCCTGTAGAACTGCTAAAAATTGGCAAAGGCCTATTTTCCATAATAGAGATACTTCCTGATAGTTCTCTCACCTACTAATTTTTATGGGGGAACGGTGCAAAAGTGTGCTTTCCAGTCTTGAATTGGCTTATGGAAGCAATAGGAGAAAATGTTTCCAATGACTCTGTATTATTATATAAAAAGGATACGCCATCTGATGTGGATTGAACATGCAACCCCACAAGGAATGAAATAGCAGAG
Source organism: Arctocebus calabarensis (assembly GCA_963573935.1). Lineage (NCBI taxonomy): Eukaryota > Metazoa > Chordata > Mammalia > Primates > Lorisidae > Arctocebus > Arctocebus calabarensis. Next base: position 7,528 of record CAUYON010067261.1, on the reverse strand, counting down.
CTTTAACCTCCATTATCCCAGAACGTGATTTTATTTACAATGGGAGACTAAATGGGGTCATCAACTGGAGAGGAAATCTTTAGGGTTGGCCCTAATCCACAGCAGATTGCTTTACATCAAAGGGAGATTGGACCGCGGAAGGGTGCCCTATGAGCGTGAAGGCAGAGACTGGGGTGATGCACCCAGGCCAGTCCAGGAACCCATAAACCAGGGGAAAGAGATGGAACAGATTCTTCCTCTGAGCCCTTGGAAGGAATTAGCTCCATGCACATTTTGATCTTGAAATCATAGTCTCCAGAACCAGGAGACTCTTATTAAGGCATGCAGTTTGTGACACTTTGTTAAAGGAGCTGGAAAATTAATACACCACTAAATGATACGTGATAAAGGCGAGATGTTCCCAGCTTGGCGTTCCCCCTCCTGCCCCGAGGATACGAGGACATGGTCACCAAACTGATATAACAGTGGGAATGGGAGCAGGACATCCACCTGCCGCCCCGTCCATTTTCCTCTCTCTCGTCCACTTTCTCTTCCATCTATATTTTTCTCTCTCTCCCTTTCTCCTTCCTTCCCTTCCTTCGGATAGCATGGTGAATAACGGTGGTCTCAACCTCGCAGAAGAACACTAATGAAAAGAAACTTGAGTTTTCCAAATAAATAAGCCCATTATGTTGAACTTAAGTATAGTAAGAGAAAATGAGGGATGGTTACAAAATCTGAACTTTTATCAAAACCACAAATCCCCTTCGATTTGTTCCTGGAAGGCAGGATCCTAGACAAGAGATGGAAGACAGCGTTGAACGTCTGCATTTGTACCACCCCTGAGAGAAGCTGCCCACCTCCGTCATTTACCCATGGGACACTGCAACCCAGAGGAAACTGAACCAAAACTTCCAAAATACAATGGGTAAAGGGGACAAAAGCCAGGAGTTTCCTTGACAAAGGAGCTTCAGAGACACCTACAAAATGCTATTGTAAAAATGATATGACCTTACTTTTTTTATTTGTATGCCTAGTTATAAACATTTTGTTTTCTTTGTAGCTTTTGTGAGTGGTATTGAGTCTATGATTTGACTCTCAGTTTGACTGTTATTAGTATATAGAAACGTTAGTGATCTGTGCACATTGTTTTTGTATCCTGAGACTTTGCTGACTTTATTTATCAATTCCAGGAGACTCTTGGAGGAATCTTCAGGGTTTAATAGATATAAGATCATATCATCAGTGAAATATATGTGGCCAATTGAAAAAATATATACATGCCTAGTCAAAGTATATTTGAAGGTGATGAAAGCTGACTAGGTTAGCTGAGTAACTGGCTGGCTGCTCCAGCTTAGCTTTGGAGTGAAGACACAGGTTTGGCGCCTGGAGCACAGTGGTTACGGTGCCAGCCACATACTCCAAGGCTGGTGGGTTCGAATCCAGCCTGGGCCAGCTACACAATAATAACTGCAATAAAAAAATAGCCGGGTGTTGTGGTGGGCTTCTGTAGTCCCAGCTACTTGGTAGGCTGAGGCAAGAGAATAGCTTAAGCCCACGAGTTTGAGGTTGCTGTGAGATGTGACACCATAGCACTCTATTAAGGGTGACATAGTGAAATTCTGTCTCTAATAAAAAACAAAAAAAAGCGGAGACACACAAACATGCATGAAAGTGACACTGTAATCAGTTCACATCTTATACATTTGCTCTTAAGATTCCCTCTTGCACTGAAGGCATAACCAAGGTCACTGCACTAAAAGAAGAAATTATCTTTTAATCAATAGATATATGATATAGTTGGTACTCAATAGAGCATCATCAACCTCACGCATAAATTCCCACAGATTTATTTATCAAATGAAATGCCTTGACTAAAGGATGCATTCCAGTTCTGGCTGTCACCAATTGATTGCCCCACAGGCTCGTCATTGAAACCCAACCTCTCCACCTCCCTCCTAAGCTTGTCGGCCCTGAAGGCCAGTTGTCTCCCACCAGAGAAGGAGATTACTTTCTCCTGTTCTGTGGTTTCTTCTGTGCTGAAAATATCTGGAAAGAACTATTAAACAAAATTAATAGCCATGAACTACCCTGTAGTACTCACCTTACTACTTTTTTATCTGAGCCCAAGGATAAGGAGAAATGACTGCACAGTTTCTAAGGGATTGCTCAGCTGTGTAAGTTAAAGATGCTTACACAGAGGGGTGCAGGGGCCTTAATAAGAAGGCAGTGGCACCTTGTGACTAAAGCACACTTGCACAGTCCTCCGTGTCCAAATGGCTGACTTTACTGCCGTCTTCTCTCCCAGAAATATTCACCATCAACATGCAGAAAGAGGATACCAGTTATTTAATAATTTATTTTCTGCAGGTCCCTTTCAGTTCCTGAAGTTAGGATCTTCCAATTTACGCAACATTACACCTCAATGAGTCTACGCATCACTAATATGCTGATAATGGCCCTTTTTAAAACAGTCAACGTCAAATATAATTGTAAACTTAGGAAAGACAAAGACAGAGAGATTCCTAGATATTCCACAGGAAAAATAATGCATTTCCTATAACAGGGTTCTGTTTGGATTAATTCCCTGTCATTGGAGAAAACAGACTCTGGTAGACATGGCCATATGTCACAGAGCATCTATTTTTAAAACTCACTCAGCAGGAATCACCATAAACAGCAACATGCAAAGGAAGAAGCTAAGGGGGGGTGTCTACATGTGAAATACGTTTCATCTTCCATAATACCTACTCTACTGACAAGTTTTGAAGCATCAAATTTCAGTTACCCTCTGACAGCAATCTTAGAAAGTAGTTTTGTGTTGGGTTTCATTATGTGCCTTATAATTATTATTTTAACATTGGTGCTCTCTAGCGAGACAATGACAAAGCCTGGGTCCTGCTGAAATGTAATAATGTCAAAAAACCTGACCAGAAGGTACAGAGTTTGGAGGAAGAGGGCTCAATTAGATGCTGTCCTACAGGGGATGGAGCTGGAATCAATCAGGACAGGACACAGAAAATAGGATCTTCAAGTAAAGAGAGTAAATTGTATGGTATATCCACATCCCAGATTGTATTTATAACTGAGATTTTCAGTTTGGGTTCAGACATAATAATAATTCTAGGCTCCGTGAAGAATAACTATTATTATTTTGTAAAGTATATTTACCTAAAGTCTGAAACTTTTTCCAGAGGCATGAGCCCATGATGCAAATATGGGAAATAGTTTATTCGCATTGACTTGCGTCAGCTAATGAATAACTCCTTCTCTCCTCCTACCATGGCCGCCACCACCACCAAATGCTCTCACAAACATATGAATCTCTTCCCTCTGGGAGCTGCTTAGTATTACAAGAATGCCTGACTTGGTGCCTGTAGCTCAGGGGCTAGGGCACCAGCCACACATACTGGGCCTGCCAAACAACAATGACAACTACAACCAAAAAATATCTGGGCATTGTGGCGGGCACCTGTAGTCCCAGCTACTCAGGAGGCTGAGGGAAGAGAATCACCTAAGCCCAGGAGTTGGAGGTTGCTGTGAGCTGTGTGATGCCACGGCACTCTATGGAGGATGACATAGTGAGACGCTGTCTCAAAAAAAAAAAAAAGAAAGAAAGAAAGAAAAGAAAAGAATGCCTGTAGTTGCTACAATAATAAAGGGAGAACAGGTCTAAAGCTATGTCTTGAAGTATGAGGACAAATTCTGAGGTGGTAGAAGTCCCCTCCCCTTTTAAACACTAACTCCCCCTATTGTCCTGGGATGAACATTGTCATGTGTTAGATGAGCCTAGCCCCAGAGGTGAAGAGTCTGCATGCAGGTGCATTGTTCCAAATGACACTTGGAGTGACAATATAGGGTTTATAAGCTAAAGGCTCAACTACAGTTATTTCTTAAATAACTTTGGCTTGACTTTATTAGTGGATAATGATAGAATAAATGATTCATATTTTATACAAGAGGGAAAAATCAGGACAGGAAATAAAGCTGTGTATTAGATAAAAGTGTTATTAAATATTTTCAACTGGAATAATATCTTCAATTAGACTTAGTTTGCAGGACAAGTCTAAAAGTGACAACAGCAAAAAGCACAAGAGGAAAAATTACTTAAAATAAACTAGAAAGAAATCTGATAACAATGGAAGCATAGACTAGCCTGGAAAAAACAGGTATGAGAAAAACCAAATCTTGAGTAATTCCATTCAATTCAATTTGATGAATATTTCACTAGGCACTTTATACAAAATGGTTGTATTTAGATCTGTGAGCAATACAAACATGTATAAGATACTGTTTCTTCCAAAAGCACAAAGTACAATCAGGAAAGTCAGATACATTCACGTTGCCCATGGCCAGTTGTACCAGAATCACAGGAAATGTGTGTCAAAATGCATATTCCATTAATAAACTAAAAAATATTGAAGTTACCTTCCATTTAGGGAAAGTCAGAATGTTTTCTTTCTTCAGTGCCAATTAATCCAGATCCTGGTGTTCTCTGTGTACCTTTCTGCTCATGAAACCACTGAGCTAAATCATTGTTATATCAAAAGTACCATAAGGGTATTGAGAGCGTCAAGCCAAGAGCAGGAGCTGTGGGGCTTAGACATGGAGTCTCAATACTTTCAGACCAAGGAACATTGAGAAATAAGCAACCGCACTAAAGCTTGCAGACCTCAGCAATCAGAATCTCTTGGATCAGGGGGCCCATAATACTTCATTAGTGACATTCACAATCAATTTAATACAAATAAAGTACTGCAGGAGATCATCTCTTAGCAAGACATGGGAAAATGAAGGATTGAGAGGACACAACTAAGGTGGCCAGAGGTAGCCAAAGATTGACTCTGAGTTTTGCATGATGGTTAGAAGTTTCTTGGGCTCTGACAGGAGAGGAGTGATACTGGATCTTTCTTTTCCTGGCCAGGTTCTTGGTTTCTGGAATCAAAGAAAGAATTCATGGACCACAGGCAAGCAGAAAGGATAGAGTATTAAATGATGGGAAAGCTTCCAACACAATGGAAGGGGTCCGGAATGGGTTGCCAGTGCAGCTGGCTGGATTTGGGACTTTATGTCTCATCTGACTGCCCAAACCTGCTGCCAATCAGTGATTGGGTCCTTTAAATCTAGCTGGCTTATGATGATTGGTTTCTTGAAACCTTTAATGCCTGGCCTCTGTTGGTTGGCTGTTTGGTTGTGCTGGAGGGCTTTTTCCACCCAATCCTCAGGGAAAGTCCCTCCCCGGGCATTGCCCTGCCTAACAACAGCCAGTGACCAATGGCTGCACAGGTCTCCCTAAAAGAGTTTTCCAGTCTCTGCTTAAAGGCTTCTAAAGGCCTAGCACAAGGTATATGCCAGGTGTACAGAATAAGCAACAACAAGGCTCAGAAATATCTGATAATAGAGTACAGTGAGGAAATAAACATAACAGGTAGGTCAAACTAGTAAGTTTAAATTAAGCCATATAATCTAGAAATAACAGAGAGCCACATATGGTTTTTGGTAAAATTACAAAGAAGCCACTTTGAGATCTGAAAGATACACTGGGCCACTAGGGAGAGAACTCTCCTGGGGAAAAGAGGTCACATGGAGACAGTTACGGTGGGAGATACTAGGTGGATACCCAGATACACTTGGAAGTTCAGGCAGAAGATTTTATTTAGCTCTATTTTGAGCACGATGACAATATTAGGCATTAAGAGCAATGTAAGTTTGAGAAAAAAAATCTACACAGAATTAATAGGAAAACATAAAGATCTGATCATTCTGCTAAATTATCTACAACAGTGCATGGCACCAAAATATCACCTACTCTAATAAATTGTATATCCACAAGTTCTCCTAGACATGTTCTCTCCACCCGCAGCCTTCAGCGCCCATAAATATACTGCTAATAATATCTGAAGTTTATATTATATTGAGCTTACTCTGTGCCAGGAACTATTCCCTTCACTTTACTTACATCAATTTAATCCATGCAACAACCATGAGAAAGGTCCTTTTCTCCCAATTCTGAAGTGATGAGGTATGAGCCTCTGAAATATTAAATGACTTGCCAAGGGTCACAAATCCAGCAAGAATCAAGCTTTCTTTATCACTATATTGTAATGTCCCTTCAATAAATTCAAATTACTCCTGCCTAGTACATCTTCCCTCCCACTCTCAACTTGTACCTAATTCACTCAGTAGTCTCCAGATGCTTCGTTCAGTTTTACTCTATCTCATCATTCTCCTTTATACTATCACAGCAGTCACTGTAAAACGTCAAGTCATAGCATCACTCTGCCCTCAGGCTAGTAAGGTAATGCACACATATTACAATTTTATAAACTCTGAATCACAGAGAATTCAGAGAAAGGAAATTCAACCCCCTTGGTTACAGCTTGTCTTGTTTTTAGAAAAAGAGTCATTAAATGCTATTGATCCATCCCAGGAGTTGAATTATTCCTTCCTCTCTACAGATAAGTCATTAATTTTGTTTCATTGAAGACATTTTTTATCAGTCAAAGTCTTATCAGGAGTCAAACGACAGGCTCAAAAAGCATGATTACGGAGATGTTAAGGATGGAGCTAGCTACCCGGGACTGGGAGGAATTCAGAGAAACAGCAAGGACTACGAAATGCTCTAGGACCACAGAAGGCAGGAGGCTATTCCCCTCGCTGGGCCAGAACTGCCAAGAAGTGTGGCCAAACTTTAGCTGGAGAGGACCCGCAGACAGGAGCATTACGTGAACAAAGGACCACAAACTGTAGCCCCCTAAGAGAGGAAATTGGAGGAGTAAGCCCCCAACCTCTTCACCTAGAAACCAGCCCCTTCCCCTGTTGGTATCCCAACAGTCAGAGCCAGCTGAGTCGGCCCACCCGGGTCAGCCTGCCAAGGAACAGAGCAAGGTAGAGAAGGGCAGAGATTGAACATACAGGCAGAAATGGGGAATATCCAGCACATTTTTCTGCTTTTGTATCTAACAGTCTTGTTTTTGACATTTAAATTATATAAATTAAGGTCTATTTGAACCTAAGAAACAAGCATATTGTCTGACACTTGGCAACAAGAATGCTGGCTGGAATTCCACTCCCTAATGCCTTTTTGCTAGAATAATCTTGCCCGTTACCTCCTACAAAATCAGGATGAGCTGGGGGAGACATGTATCTACTCTTATTGCTAACAGATAAACCCTCATGCAAACAAAGCCAGACGGGACTAGTGCGCTCATCTTCCAATAATATGTCTGTTCCTTCCTTGTGGCTCCTAGAATTACTTCCCATCATGACTCACGTACGGTGTATAATGTAAATTCCTGAACAACGCATAAATGTAGCATGCACACATACATGCTTGTACAGTACCAACATTTATATGTATTTGTGAATATTTCAACGATTTTAAAGGTATCTGGCTCTTCGTTATGTATTTTTTTTTATAATTTTATTGAATCATAATTCTGTACATTGGTGCAATCATAGGGCACGATTCATATACATTCAGAAATGTTTTGATCGTACTGTTACAGATAGCCTTCATAGCATTTTCTTGATCACTATATAAAGACAT
>CAUYON010067259.1:0-10302 GCA_963573935.1 Arctocebus calabarensis | reverse complement strand
ATTTTGCATCAATATTCATTCATTTCTTTTCTTCTTGGGTCTTTTCCTTGTTTGGGAATCAAGGTAATTTTGCTTTATAGAATGTGTTGGGTAGTATTCCCTCTTTTTCTATATTTTGTAAAAGGTTGAGTAATGTAGGTACTAGTTTTTCTTTACAGGTTAGGTTAAATTCTGATGTGAAGCCATCTGGTGCAGGGCTTTTCTTTTTAGGGTGATTTTGTATATTTGATGCTTTTTCAGAACTTGATATCGGCCTATTTAACATTTCCACTTCATTCTGGCTAAGTCTTGAAAGGTGGCATGCTTGCAAGTATTGGTCAATTTGCTTCAGATTTTCATATTTTTGAGAGTAAATTTTCTTGTAATATTTGTTAAGGATTTTTTGAATTTCTGAGGAGTTTGTTGTTATTTCATCTTTACCATTTATGATTGATGAGATTAGAAATTTTACTCTTTTTCTCCTGGTTCAGTAAGCAAAAGGTTTATCTATTTTATTGACCTTTTCAAGAAAAAAAATACTTTTGATTTACTGATCTGTTATATAATTATTTTATTTTCTATTTCCTTTAGTTCTGCTCTAATTTTGCTTATTTATTTTCTTCTGCTGGGTTTGGGATTGGAATTTTCTTCCATTTCCAGTTGTTTAAGATTTCTCATTAAGTTGTTAACTTCCTCTATTTTTGTTCTGTTGAGGAATGCTTGTAGTGGCATAAATTTCTCTTGAAGGACTGCCTTTGCAGTATCCCAGGGGTTCTGATAATTCATGTCTTCGGTGTCATTTTGTTCCAAAAATTTGGAAATTTCCTGTTTAATCTAATCCATGACCCATCTGTCTTTCAACATGAGGTTGTTTAGCTTCTATGTTTTTGTTTGAGTATGAAGATTCTTGTTGTTATTAAGTACAACTTTTATTCCATGATGGTCTGAGAATATGTAAGGAATAATTTATATATTTTTAAATTTACTGAGGTTAGACTTGTGACCTATGATGTGATCAATTTCAGAGTATGATCCATGGGCTGATGAGAAGAATGTGTATTCAGTTTTGTTGGGTTGAAATGTTCTCTAGATGTTAAATAAATCCAAATGTTGGATGGTGAAGTTTAAATCTAAAATTTCTTTGCTTAGCTTCTTTTTTGAGTATCTGCACAATGCTCCTAAAGGGGTGTTAAAATCTCTGACTTCTATGGAGCTGGAGGAGAGCAAGTTGTTCATGTCTGTTAGAGTTTCTCTTATAAATGGAGATGCGTTATGATTGGGTGCATAAATATTAATAATTGAAACCTCATCGTTTTGAGTATTACCTTTAACAAATATAAAATGTCCATCTTTATCTTTACTTAGTTTGGTTCTTTTAAAGCCTAATTTATCTGCAAATAAGATTGCAGCACCTGCTTTTTTCTAATTTCCATTTGCCTGGAATACAGATGACCATCCCTTCACCTTGAGTCTATATTTATCTTTTAAGGTAAGATGAGATTCTTATATGCAGCAGATATCTAGTCTAAGTTTTGTATTCAGTCAGCCAACCTGTGCCTCCTTAGAGGATAATTTAAACCATTCACATTATTTGAAAATAATGATAAGTCTTTCGAAAGTGAAGTGGGTATTTTAGATTCTTTTGCCATTGTGGATTTTGGAATTTGGTCAAATGGTACTGAGTTTACTTTTGTGGTGGAGGTTTGTGCTGGTCATTATGAGAATATCCTGGAGAGCTGCTGTAGTTATGGCAAATTTCTTCAACATATGGATGTCATTAAAATATTTAATTTCTTCATCATAAATGAAACTCAATTTGGCTGGATATACGATCCTGGGTTGGAAGTTATCTTCTTTTAGGAGGTTAAAAGTCAAAGACCACTCCCTTCTAGCTTAAAAGGGTTGAGCAGATAGACCTGCAGTTATTGTAATATTCTTCCCCTTGTTTGTTATGGTTTTCTTGCATCTGGCTGCTTGAAGAATCTTCTCCTTCATATTAAATTTAGTGAAGTTGACTATGATGTGCCTGGGGGATGTCTTGTTCGGGTTGAGTCGTGCTGAGGTTCTGAAACTGTCCACTATGTGAATTTCCGTGTCTCTAGGTATTATGGAAATTTATCTTTCATAATCTCAAAGTAAAGGGACTTTGTGTCTTGTGAAGCCAGTTCATTGCTTTCAGGTATCCCTATAAGACGAATATTGATTTTCTTTGAGTTATTCCAGAACTCTCTGAGAGAATGATCCATTTTTGCCATTCATTTCTCTTCCTCTTTGAGCATATGGGAGCATTCAAAAGATGTCTTCAGTGTCAGAAATCCATTCTTCTGCTGGGTCCATTATGTTGTTGAGGGCTTCTGCTGTATTTCTCAGATCTTTGAGGACTGCAACTTCTTGTATAAATGTGTCAAAATATTTGGTCATTTTGTCTTTGAATTGTTGAATTCTTGAACACCTTATGAATTAATCCTCTAGTGTCTACCTCCATCTTAACTTACAATTTGTTGATCTTGTTTGTAATACAAATTCTAAATTCGATTTCAGACATCTCAGCCATCTGTTTGTGGATGATATCCTCTGGATTGGCTGCTTTGTCATTTCTTGGGGGAGATGAACTGTTCTGTTTATTCATGTTACCAGAATTTTTCCTCTGATTCTGCCCCATGATGGTTTTTCAGCATTTAGCTAGATGAGCAGGTCAGGTGAAATTGGACTGGAAACTTCCATAGTTGTGTTTGACCAGCCCTTCACCTAGGAACTGGGACTGGTGACTGCAGCTTTTCCTCTACAATTTTGCAAAGTGCCTGTACAGTATTACAGTCTGTGGCTCTAGAGGCCTGCTGGATGTAGTGGGGGTAGTTGGCTCTGACTTGTATGCAGCTGATCCTTGTCCAATTGTAGTGAAGCAGTAACCCTGGGTTGCTGTCTCAGCTTTGGTGAAATACAAGCAAATAGGATATTCCTTCCCAATTTGGTAATATCTAGAAGAGGGCAATCAAACCTTCCCACTACAGAAAAACCTGGGACCCACCTTGGAAGGTTCTCTGATCATTTGTCCAGTTCAAGACTTCCAGACCAGTTGTCCCTGACAGGCCCCCACTCTCTACCTGGAGAATTCAAGAGGACTCTAGCAAGTAGATTTTAGGGGTCTATTGGCAGCTTGAGTGTGATTTGAGAGCCTTTTGTGCTCTGAGGAGTTAGAAATGCCCATCCAGTATGAAGTTTAGAGCCAGGGGGTTGATGCCTCTTACCTCACCTTGGCCATCCTTCACCACCAGACTCTGGTCACCCAAGTCTCTGGTAGTCTCTCTGGCAGTCTCTGTTAACTCAGTCTCTGTGGCCCTTCTCTGTCCAATAAGCAAGTGTGCCAGGTCTATGTGCTTGCCAGAGTCAAAGTGAAGTCATTGCCTCCTCCTTGTGGTTACCACAGTCCTCATCCAGCAGGGGAGGCTGAGGTCTGCCTGCCTCCAGTGCTCAATGGTAGCTGAAAACAGTTCCATCTGAGCTTAGTCCAAACCTGATGATATCCAGTCAGCAAAAGAATCTCTCCCTTGGCCACTTCACCTTTGTTGCCACTGTTCTGTAGTACTGGAATTCCTATAGGGCAAGGTGTGGTTCCCTCTGAAAGGCCACAGAGTTGAGAAAGGACTCTCCAGATTTAGACCACAGCAGGATCACTCTATTAATGCTGAAGATGGGTGGGAAGTGCCTCATCTTAGGTTCGTGCACTTCAGCAGCTTCCAAGCTTCCACCTGCAGTACAGGAACCCAATCCTCTGTCTGCTGCTGAGATACTCTTTTCATTTGGGCCAGACCAGTCATCTTTCCCTCTATGACTTCCTGTACAGTTACTGGATTCACAGGTACAGCACAGCTGTACAGCCACCTTTGATGCAATACCCGGTCCTAGCTGAGAACTGCAGACAATCTGGATTCTGGAGGTTGGACTTCTAGACTGCCAGGCCAGGGGATGGAGGGGTAGATTGAAGGATCAAGGTGGCAAGGAAAACATTTGTTCAAATTTCTCCCAGACAATGGAGTTCCTAGACTCTCAGTAAGACCTCTCTTGAGAACGAGTCCTAACTTCCAGCAACTCCCTCTGGTGGAGGTAGGAAGGAGAGCCTCAGTTTATTGCTCATCAGTAGAGTTCACACAGTAAACAAGCAGCTCTCTTAGGGGAAGGGATGGCCACATAACCTCTTTGGGATGAAATCTGTACTGAATATAGTTTATTTGGGGTCAAAGCTTGCCTCAGCAGGGAAGACAAGCAATTATCTATCTCATCTCTCAGCTCAGCTCCCCTCCTTCAGCTTAGTTGTGTTCTTTCTGGCTGTTATCTCTCCCTCCGGACTGGAGCCTCCGTTGGGAGCTGGTTCCAATTAGCCATTGTACACCGTTCCCCATTGTTCTTGTGGATGTGAAAATTGGAGTTAGGAAAAATAGCCATTCCGAGAATTTAGCAGAACACCAATCACACTGAGACCAAATGAACTAATAAACAGATAAAAAGGCTACCAGACACACAGGTCCACAGATGCACGCACAGGCTGAAACACATAGACATACAGACAAAACAAAACAAACAAAAAACAAAACAGGGCAGTGCCTGTGGCTCATCAAGTAGTGCGCCAGCCCCATATACCGAAGGTGGTGGGTTCAAACCCAGCCTCAGCAAAACTGCAAAACAGAAAAATAGCCAGACATTGTGGTGGGCACCTGTAGTCCCAGCTACTCGGGAGGCTGAGGCAAGAGAATTGCCTAAGTCCAGGAGCTGGTGGTTGCTGCGAGCTGTGTCATGCCACAGCGCTCTACCAAGGGTGATAAAGTGAGACTCCATCTCTACCAAAAAAAAAAAAAAAGAAAGAAAAGAAAACAAAACAAAACAAACAAAAAATCTACAATAAAAATGCTGATAATTGTAAAATAATTGAAAAAAAAAAGCCTCTAAAAATATGATGTAATCACTCTCAGAAACCATAAGGATGGAAGAAGAGGAAGAGAGAAAGAAGAAAAAAAAAGTAGTGTTCATAAAAGGCTTAAAAAGAAGAAAGAAAAAAGAAAAAGAAAATTAAAAATAGAAAAAATAAAATAAAAAATACAAAATTAAGAATAGCTCCTCCAAGAAAAGTATGGAAGAAAAAAAGGACACCAACTTCAAAATTATTATTCTTGTATATATATAGAAATACACATCTATACATATGAGGTAGATATCAACTTTAGTAGGAATAAATTTATAATGCAATATAGTTTCTGGACACCAGGTGGTACTGTAAGTGGTTCCCAGGCTTATACCTTAGTTACAGTTTACATTGTTACCACAGTAACCACTCTACCTGGCCAGTCGCCATTATTGGAGTTTCTATAAAAGCTTGTTTTTTAGATGTTGCTCCACTTCAGGTGCTCTGTTCCATACGGCACACCTATCTGACCTCCAAACTTGGTGCAGGAGTCTATGCTTCACAAATCTTTCCACTCTGCTCCCACGTTCTCTCCTGACCTGGCAAGTGCAATCGGCTGTGGGGAAGGGGCTGGCTTCTTCCGTTGCTGCCACTGCTTCTGCCACCGCTCCCGCAGCTGCATTGTGTGGGGGAACTTTTCCCCAATTTCCTCAGCTCAGAGTCTCTCCATTGAACCCCAGTTCCCCATGCAGCCTGAACAGCCAGGCCTCACCAGTATTGCCCTTCAGGGATGGCACAGACTGTTCAATTTCTCCTCATGTTCTAGGAAAAGGTGTCCGCCATTTTGGATAATTGAAAATGTCTGTTTCCCAGGTGGGATCCCTTCCCCTCAATTTTCCCTTGGGCTGCCTGGCCCTCTGTGGCTCCAAGGGGCACCCCTTTCTGGACATCAAACTCTACTTAGGAATCCATAATTCACCAAAATTTTCATTAGTTAGATTTTATGAATTGTGAACTGCTGTCCTCCGTGAGGGAGGGGCCAGTTGCTGGCCAGCATGTCCAGGCAGGGAAAAAACTGTATCGTAAAGTCCGTGGTTTGAAATTACACCTCAAATACAGCAATCCACCAATTTGCCAGATGTCTCCAGCTATCTATCCACTCCAATAATCCACATGGGGAAAGATCCAAAGTCCCCTCCCTCTCACCTGATGACTCAGGAGAGATGGGCTACACATCCATCCCAAATGCCATCATCAAAGTTATAATTTCTTTTTTCCAATTTTAATATCAGGTTTATCCAAATAAAGTAAAATGATTTTGAAGTATTTCTTCTTTTTTTTATTGTCTACAAGATGTGGCAGGGTCTGTTTTTTTACAATTCTGTTTTGTTTTTATTTATAAATTTTGGCTGTGTAATTTTTCAGACTTGGAAAAAAAATAAGAAGAAGTAAACTGATGACTCCATACTTAACCTTAGAGTCAAAGCATTCTATGATAGACATTCTCTTTTCTTATAATCTGCATGTTACTTTTTTGCATTATTATTACTCGATAAAAAATGAATAACAACTGTATTCAGATAAAATTCACACACTCAAAAATTCACCCATTTCTAGTATAAAGTTTTAGACAACACAAAGTGTCCAGTAATGTACTCCATACCTGCAGTTATTTAAGATGATCATGGGAAATATCAGGCTACTTAGAAAGTCACAACCTTCCTGACTTCCAGACCAGGTGTGTCCAGACTTTTAGCTTCTAGGTCACATATCAAGTAGAAGAGTTATGTTGGGCCAAGCGTTCAATACACCATCACTAATGAAACCTAACGAGCAAAAAAATGATCCATGCATTATTGTGGTGATGCCTGCCACTACAGATATGCAAAACAGTCCTGACATAATCACTATGTGTCACCGAGGCCTGAGGATTGGACACTCCTCAAAGTCCCTTTTAAAGTCATTTCTTAAGTAGCGCTCAATGACTTTTGCCACACATGACTACAATGTTTGGTTGCTCTGGGAGGCAAAGGTGAACTGATCCCCTGAGCTCAGGGGTTGGAGACAATGCTGAGCAACACCAATATACCCTCAGTCCTGATCACACACCCAGTTTATACTCAAATAGAAAAGGTTGTGAAGGGTTGTAGCCCTTGCCTTTAGTTCCAACTACTCCAGAGGCTGAGACAGGATGATGCCTTCGACCCAAAAATTGGATGTTGCTGTGTGCTAGGCTGATGCCATGACACTCTAGCATGGGCCACAGAGTGAGAGTCATTCTCATGAAAAATAGAAGAAGGAAAAATTAATGGAATAAAATATGATAGACACACTTCCAAGAGCTGAAGTTCAAGGAGAGGTCAGTAGGCAGATGGAATATGGGACTCCATAAAGGAAGAGATTTATTGTGCCACCTGGTGTGATGGAATGAGTCGGGAAAAAAACAGGTTTGGGATTGGTTTATTAGGATATTTCCAGTTGATTTGATGGGTAGAGACTGAATGTGGCAAGGGAATATTGGCCCAGATTGAAGGACCTGAAAAGAAGAGGTGGAGGGTATACTCTGGATTTTTAGTGTGCATATGAAAAACCTGTTTTGAGTTAAGAAATCAATGTGTAGATAGCTTCCCATGACTAAAATAATCTAGGATATAAAAGGGTCAGAATTACATAAAATCCAAAAGGTTAATTAGTAGAGGTTGTAGGAAAATAATTTCCCTATGAGAGAATAAACTCTTCAGTTGATATCTAATATATGGGAAAAATTTAAACTGTAGATCTGTGTTCAAAAGTAAAAATAAAGGGTAAGTTCCCTACCAATGGTTTTCTCCATTTATGTATTGAGAAAGAGTCTCATTTTCTTTCCCTGGTTAGGGTGCCCTGGTATCATTGCTCACAATGAACTTCACCAAGCAAACTATTCCCTCAACTGGGACTTCAGGCGTCTGCATAACATCCAACTGTTTCTATTTTTCAGAGATGGGGATCTCACTAGTGCTCAGGCTGGTCTTCAAACCAGAAACACAGGCATTCCACGTGACAGGTACTCCCAAAGTGCCAAGACGACAGGCATGAAGCACCAACACTGGCCACCAACCATAATTTGAAAAATATCCCAACTTCAAGGTCTGGATTGTTGACTCACAACTGTAATACTAACACTCTGGGAGGCAGAAGTGTGTGGTCCAAAGTAACTGGGCACTCTGTGGGAGCACCTGGACTCTCAGATGCTCAGGAGTCTAAAACAATAGGCTCTCTTCAGCCCTGGATTTGAGAATGTGGTTAGCTATGACAACGTCACGGCACTCTACCAGGGGGAAGGAAAATTTGTCTCACGGAAAAGTAAAATGACAACTTTGTTAGGATGGAACAATATGTCTTACATGTCAATTAATGGTAACCTATGTGTGAGCAGGAAGATAGGGTTGACTGTCTCTCAAGTACTCTCACCACCTGGGCATTTTTAATGTTGTGTGCCTTTTGAGTACCTCAAGTTTTGGAAAACATTGTCAAGTAACTTAATTGATATAAGTAGTTCACCCTTTGAAAATATAAAATTCTGGGTTTCTAAGTATAGTCACAGAATTGTACAGCTATCATCACAATCTAATTTTAGAACTTTTTCTTCTCCTTCTACTCAAAGAACATCAATACCCATTAGCAGTCACTTTCATCTACAACACAGCTCTCCCCCTACTCCTAGCAGACAATTGGCCTTGTCTTGATGTTTTCTCCTGAGTTCAGTCATCCCATTTCTGGTCTTTTTCAAATGGCTTTGTTCCCTCATTATAATGATTTTAAGATTAGTTCCTATTGTAACACAAATGTACACTTCATTGGTTTTGATTGTTGAATAATATTCCATTGTGAGAATATAGCATGTTATATGTATCCACTCATTTCTAAATAACATTAGTTTTCTTAAACACTTTCCATCTTCATATAAAATTTGTTGTTGCTGCTATTTAAGTTTGCCTGGGGCTGGGTTTGAACCTGCCACCATTGGTATTTGGGGCAAGCACCCTACTTACTGAGCAACAGGCACCTCCCCTCATCTAACATTTTTAAAATAATTTATCAACAAGTAATATTGCCTCTATAAAAAGTCTTTTCTTAAGCCTTTCTTGAGGCGACTGTGTGCTTTTCCTCATTTATTTTAATAATGGTGTGCTCTATTAGTAGATTTTTGCATATTAAGCTTGACTGGCAATCCTGGTGACAAATCCCATTTGGGATAAGTGTATAAAATATTTTATATGCTACTGCGCCTATAAAGTGTCTCTCTCTCTTTTTTTTTTTTTGTAGAGACAGAGTCTCACTTTATCTCGCTCAGTAGAGTACCCTGGCATCACAAAGCTCACAGCAACCTCCAACTCCTGGGCTTAGGTGATTCACCTGCCTAAGCCTCCCGAGTAGCTGGGATGACAGGCACCCGCCACAATGCCCGGCTATTTTTCTGCCGTGCAGTTCAGCCGAGACCAGGTTTAAACCCACCACCTTTAGTACATGGCGCCGGCGCACGACTCCATGAGCCACAGGTGCCACCCTAGAGTTTCTCTCTTATAGACTGAATACTGCATTTCCCCCTTTGCCCCAGAGAATACATTGTTATCATCATAGCTCAAGGAAATGCAGTATCCAATCTATCACTTAAGTGGTCCTCCTGAGTTTATGTTTCTGAGAAGCTGAGAGTACAGACCTATGCAACCACCGATGGGGAAGTTTCACACTTATTTCTTTGATAAGGGAGGTCTTAAAATGTTGTTCAGTCTGGTCTGAAGCCCCTTAGATTCCAGTGATCTTTCTGCCTTTGCCTCTAAAATTTCATAGATGTGAGCTATGGTGCTCATCCATGTCCATGTTTTGGTGAAGATTTTTCTCTATTTTCCACATAAATAACAACCCGTGAATTAAAAAATGAGTCCATTCAGATAGAATTCACACACACCACAATTCACCCATTTCAAGAATAGAGATCAAGACTATACATTCAGGGATCACTCTTAGGGTCAGTTTTAGGCAAACCTATCAACATACCTTTCACCTCATTTACTTGCTTATTGTGTTAAGACATTTATGTTCTACATTTGACAAATTTGACTTGTACACTTGCAATGTGCTCCATAGGTGTGGTCCCGCCATTCACCCGCCCTCTATCAAACCTCCCCCTTCTCTTTCCTTCCTACTACATTTCTTTCCTTCATCCTGGGTTATAGTATTGTTCCATCTTTCTTTTTTTTAATTTTAATTTTTTTATTAAATCATAGCAGTGTACATTAGTGCAATCATGGGGTATAGTATTCAGGCTTCATATATAATATGAAATATTTTCATCCAACTTTTTGACATAACCTTCATGGGATTTTCTCATTTATTGTGTGAAAACATTTGTGTTCTGCATTTAGTAGGTTTCACCTGTCCCTTCT